>PVLA01011196.1:0-26513 GCA_004027455.1 Hydrochoerus hydrochaeris
AGAAAGAAAGAAAGAAAGAAAGAAAGAAAGAAAGAAAGATGGGCATGGTGGAGCACACCTGTAATCCCAGCAATCAGGAGGCTGAGGCAGGAAGATTGTGGCAAATTCAAGATCTACCTGAGTCACAAAGTAAACTCCAGGCCAGCCTGAACTGCACACAGAGACCCTGTCTTAAAAAGACTAAAAAATAAATAAATCTTAAAAAAAAAAAAGAAGAAGCCAGGCATGGCATATGTCTGTAATCCCAGCACTCGGGAGGCTGAGGCAAGGGAATCGTTGCAAGTTCAAGACCAGCCTGGGCTACACAGTGAGCTCAAGGCCAGCCTGGACTGTATAGTGAGACCCTGTCTCAAAAAGACAAAAAAAAAAAAAAAAAGAAAAGAAAAGAAAAGAAAGAAAGAAAGAAAGAGGAAAAAAGAAAAGAAAAGAAAAAGAAATTATCCTTGGTGACACCCACTTTTATTACTTCCCTTACTGCAGCCCTGTGAATGCATTCACTGCCGAGCTCCTGGTGAACTACAGTGGCTTCTGCTTTGTGTCCAGCTTCGGATCCCCTCGCTCCCCTGTGTCCGCCCTGACCTAATTTTCTCAGAACCCATCACCGGTTCTGCTCCACACCCTTTGCCAAGTGGTCTGGAGACCTCTCAAGCCTTCCACAGCATCACCTTCTGGGGGCTTCAGCCCTGTGCCGCACCCCCAAGGGTCCCCCCTTCACGTTTCCTGGCTCAGCCCCCTCCTTTCAGGGTGGTGCAGGCTCCAGTTCCCTGAGAAAGGGAATGAGGAAATAGAAAACTTGAGCTTGCCCACATCCAGCAATGTATTTATTCATTTTATTATTTTTTTAATCCAGAAATATTTTTAATTTAGTTGGATCTTCAATAATAATTTATCTGAGATAGGGTCTCGCTGTGTAGTCCAGGCTGGTCCTGAACTTACTGTGTAGCCGTGGCTGGCTTCCAACTCAGATTTTCCTGCGACAGCCTCCTGAATGCTGAGATTACAGGCGTGCAACTCCACATCTGGCTTTTGTAGAACTTTAAAGGGTCTTTGTTCTCAAATTTTAAAGTTTCACAATACTCCGTGGCATGGTCTGAAAGCCTGGTTTCTCAAATAGACTTTTTCTTTTTTTTTTTTTTTTTTTTTTTTTTTTTTGTCTTTTTGAGACAGGGTCTCGCTATACAGTCCAGGCTGGCCTTGAGCTCACTGTGTAGCCCAGGCTGGTCTCGAACTCACGATCCTCCTGCCTCAGCCTCCTGAGTGCTGGGATTACAGGCGTGAGCCACCGCGCTCGGCCTCAAATAGACTTTTAGTCAATTTATTTCACATCCTTCTCTCCGCAGAGCCCACTCGCTTCAATTTTACTTTCATAAGTACCTGCTGGACCAATTCCTAAGCGTTTTAGAATTTTGAAGAGAAAATCAGGTTGGCCTAGTCTTTCCCCACTGCATGGTTAAAGATTCCATTTTCTCAGTTATCCTGAGTTCTTTACTTATTAATCCATCTGACTTGTTTTGTTTTGTTTTGTTTTGTTGGACTGGGGATCGAACTCATGACCTTGTGCTTACACCACTGAGCTAAATCCCTGGTCCCTGTTTTCTAGTCTCCAAAAATGTTTTTACTATTGTTTCCTCTCCTATTCTCCAGCCCTTGGGGTTTATGCCTCTAAAAAAAGTTCCTGTATCATCTGTGTAGTGATGCTTAGGAAGTAGAGAAAGAGAGCTGGGGATTTAGCTTAATGGCACAAGTGCTTGCCAAGCAAGTGCAAGGTCATAAGTTTGATCCCCTGTACCCAAAAAAAAAAAAAAAAAAAAAGTGAAACCACATGTTTTTTCTGCCATCTTTTCCCCAAAGTCCCTTGGGCTGATCTTAAAAGGACACTTCCTATGTCCACTGAAACCCCACATCTTCTCCACAGGGTCCGCCTGACCGCTGCATTCCTCACACCAACAGCAGGGCTGGCCACACTATAAGCACAGGGTAATACGTAATATATTCTTTTATTTTTTTCTTTTGGCGGGGTGGGGGTACTGGGAGTTGAACTCAGGACCTTGCGCTTGCCAGGCAGGCACTGTGCCTCTGAGCTACATCCCTGACCCAAGCACAGGGACATTCATTGAACAGGAGCCCCCTCAGAGGTGGTTACCCATGTGATTACCATAAGACATTTTTTTTTCTTTTCCTTTTTAGTTTTCGAGATGGGGTCTCACTAGGCAGCCTCAGCTGGGCTCAAACTCACAGTGATCCTCCTTCCTGCCTCAGCCTCTCAGCTAGAGACTACAGGTGTGTGCCACCATGCCATCCCAGCACTTGGGAGCTCGAGGCAGGAAGACTGGCATGAGTTTGAAGCCAGCCTGGTCCACAAAGTGAGACTCTGTCTCAAAAAAAAAAAAAAAAAAAAAAAACCCTCAGGGAGGAACATTCTGCTTTGCAGGTTCTCCATCCCTGGAGCAAGTTCTGATCTGGTGACTCCCACGAGTCCTTGACCAGGGAGCCTCAGCTGCCCAGCACTGCGGGCTTGTGCCATGCTACAAAGAAGTCCTGGCTTAGTCCATTTCTGTTGCTATAACAGAACACCTGAGAACGGTTATTGGTAAAGAGAGGAAATTTATTTCTCACAATTTTGGAGGTTGTGAAGGCCTAGACTGAGAGCCCAGCGCTAGGCAAGGGCCTTCTTGTGTCATCCACTGACTGAAGGACCAAGAAAGGGCAAGAGAGGCCGAGAGGGCCAAATTCGTCATTTTCTAAGGGACCCACTCCTATGTTAACCCTGGAGGCATAAACCTGGGTCCAGGGGAACTGTCTCTTACTTTTCTACTGTAAATTGGTACTTTAGCATTATTGTAGCTGGCTATGCATGTCCCTGCCTTTCCCCGAAGGATGCAGGAAGCAACCTATGTTTACTCACTTGGTATAATGAACAGCAAAAAGTGTGCCTGTGGGACCAGGGGTTTAGCTCAGCAGCACAAGCCTGGCAGGCACAAGGTCATGAGTTCAATCCCCAGTACCAAAAAACCAAAATAAGAAAAACCCAGGAGAGTGAGCAACAGTGGCAAAATGGAATCTGAACCACCCTTATGCTCTGTGGAACAGGATTTTTTTGTATGTGTATCCAAGCATCACAGAGGGTCACTAGACCCACAGCACTCCAGGATTTTCTTTTCTTTTTTTTTTTTTTTATTTCTTTGGTACCGGAAATCAAACTCAGGCCCTTGCACCTGCCTGGCAAGCACTGTGCCACTGAGCTAAATCCCCAGCCCCTAGGATTTGGGTTTTTTTTAAAGTTGTCTTTTAATTTTTCTGGTAAAAGTAGCCCAATTCAGTACAATGGCACATGAAAAACCAGATTTGAAACTTTCTGAAGTAGGTCCAAAATGATCAGATCACTCAGGCCTGGATGGTGAGGATGAACCATTATGGTAAAATATTTGCCTTCATAACAGAAGAGTGGTGTGGGGTGATGATGATGATGATGATGATGATGATGATGATGATGATGACTTTGATGTTAAAGTTCTGTGACAGTGAAATGGAGCAAGAATCCATTCACACAGACACAGGGAATGCAGACCTCCTGGATTCAGATGATGCAGAAAACAGCAATGTGAGTGCATACTGGACAAGTCAAAATGTTGGGAAACAGACATGCAACCAAATGAAATAATCCAATGTTAGAATTAGGTCCAAAAATACAGTGAAAGGCTTGACAGGGGTGAAATCTATTGAACAGAACGCCAGCACTGCCATCGAGCGTTGGAAATTGTAACAGATGAAATGCTACAAGCCACTGTGAAATACACAAAGGCTGAAATGCAAGTAAAAGGTTCTATTAGTAGCCCACTAATAGTCAAAAATGTATTTATTATGACACCTCACTAACTGAAGTGAGAGCATTCATAGGTCTGCTGTAGTTAGTACAGATTTCTCATGGTGATCACAGGAATGCAAAACACTTAGGGAAAAGCAATGGGTCAAAATATGGCATAAAAATTTATGCCTTACTAGACGCAAAGACTTCTTATGCTTTTGACTTAGACATTTAGCCTGGAACTCAGCCATCAGGTCATTGTTCGTATAGTAATACATCAAATAATGTTGAACAGACTTGTGATTATTTTTGGCACTAAATCTAAGTGGTGCAGGTGAGATAAGAAGGAGACAAAGTAGGCAGAGGCCTTTACTGAGGGCCTGGGAGAGCTTCATAGGGGTGCAATGGCTCTCAGTGAGAACAAAGAAGTGGAACTACTTTTATCAGTTTTGGCTGGGCAAAGAGTTTTGGAGGTGGGCAAAATAACACATTAACAGCTGATTTGAAGGAGCACCTGTCTGTGTAAAACAGGAGACAGAAAGATTTACTGGGGGCTGGAGGTGGAGGCTTGGGTGGTTGTGGAGTCTTAGGATCAGAGAGGGCTTGGCCCACGCAAAAAAAGGGAGTAGGAGGTGTATCTCTGGAATGAGGAGAAGGAAAATTGTTTCTCTGGGCCCAGTACCAAGTTGGGCAGATGTCATGTTACAGATAGCTAAGCCCCAGGCTAGCAGAACCTATCAACTTCTTGCTCCCATCTCCCAAACTAATCTGAACACGACATCTAACATTTGGTTTACCGGTTTCCAGTGGATGTTACATTTGCTAACAGGGCACAAACTGGCCAGTGCAGGAACTGTAGACAGGGACAAAGCAGAAATTCCAAATGAAATGTTGCAACGTCAAACCAGAGAACTGTACAGTACAATCTTTGAATTTCAGAAAGATAAAACCCTAGGCTTGTATATGGCAAAGAGAAGCAAACTGGTACCCCTGATGTCAACATTTTACCGTGATGGAAGTACTGATAGGGAAAGTTTGACAGAACAGAAGCCTGAGAAGGAAACTTTCAACAACAAAACTGAGTGTGCAATAGATGCTGATGATGAGTTATGCAGCAGCTCTGACATCATGTGAAACACAAAGCACCGGCAGCAGTTGTGTTTTACTCCATCCTAAACATTTGTGGCATAGTTTGATAATTTACAAAGAAAATAACAACTGCAAAATATCACAGGGAAATTTTCTTGATTGGAACTGGAGCTTATAAGACATCACTTACAGCAGAGGAAAAACAAAAATTTTTCTGCCCAGGGAACTGTGCCAAAAAAACCATTGTGCAGCACACTGGTGAGCCGACAGGTGAACAGGCAGGTGCAGCATTAAAAAGACCTACTATGACAGCAGGAAAACAAGAAAAGATGTCAACTGTGCCTTACAAGAACATACAGGGGGCTGGGGACTTAGCTCAGTGGCATATGAGCCTGCCTTGAAAGCGCACAGTCTGAGTTCGATCCCCGGTACAAAAAAAAAAGAACGTGCAGGACAAAAAACCAAAAACATACAAAGAAAATAAAACCCCAAACCAACAAACAAAAAAGTACAGGAAAGTTAACAGCTGGGGTGAAAATGTTCATGTCACCCAGCATGGTGGCACCTCCTGTACTCCCAGCACTTGTGAGAAGGCTGAGGCAGGAAATGTAATCGCAAAAGTCCACAGAAGGGAAGGAGAGATGGGAAGGGAGCTGAGGGCGGCGTGGGGAGGCTCTGAATTTGAAGACACACAGTGGGCCAACGTGATGGAGTCTGGTAGACCAGAAGACAGAGGGGAGGGGTAAATGAGTTCTCCCCTAGCAGGAACGCAGCCTTGCTGAGCCCTTGATTTTAATACTGTGAAGCTGCTAAATAAAAACATGAGATAATAAATCTGTGCTACTTTAAGATGATTCCATGCCGTAAGTGTTACACACACACACACACACACACACACACACTTTCTTTCTGGGACTTGAGATTGGACTCAGACCCTGAGTATGCCAGGCAACAGCTCTACTACTAAGTTGTACCCGCTGGCCCAATTTTTATTTTTTGCCCAATTTTTAAAAATGAAATATCAACTTTCTTAAAAAGTTTTCATTGGTCCCCATTTTGTTGTCTCTTTCTAAGCTCTAGGAAAAGAGTGATGAACAAGACTATTTCCATACCTGTAAAACTGGGCCAATAAAAATAACTATCTCTAGAGTCATAACAAGGACTAAGTAAATGAGCAGAAGCACTTGGAAAAATGCCTGGTACAAAATAAGTGTTTAAGAGTTAGAAGCAACCAGGCATAGCAGCACACGCCTGAAATTCTAGCACTCTGGGAGGATGAGGCAAGAGGATCATTAAATTGGAGCCCAGCACTAGGTGTGGTGGCACATGCTTGTGATCCCAGCACTCAGGAGGCTGAGGCAGGAGGATTGCCATGAGTTCAAGGCCAGCCTGCACTACATAGTGAGACCCTGTCACACACACACACACACACACACACAAAAAAAAAAATTAGCCCAATCTGGAAGGCAAGAGCCTGCCTCACAATTAAAAGCCAGGGGATGTAGCTGAACGCACGGGCAGTGGATTCCATATACAATACTGGAAGAAAAAAAATAAAGCGATAAAGGATGAAAGAAAGGATAGATACTAGATTCTTGCTTTCTGCAAGCTTATATCCTAGGAAGGGAAATGGAAAATAAATTCAGGAAGGGGGAAATGAAGGAAAAGAGGGAAGGAGAAAAGCAGGAAAAAATTATCTGATATCGACAACTATCTTAGAGGCATTTTTTTGTGTTTAAGACTGGGTTAGAAGGCAGCAGCTGGGTACCAAATCCAGCCTTCTACCTACATTCCTGCTAGGAATGGCTCTCTCTCTCTCTCTCTCTCTATATATATATATATTTTTTTTTTTCTTTTGGTGTTTTTGAGACAAGGTCTCACAGTATAGTCCAGGCTAGCCTTGAACTCACAGCAATCCTCCTGCCTCAGCCTCTCAAGTGCTGGGATTACAGGTTACATTTTTAAATGATTGAAAAAAATTCAACCAGGAATGGTATTTTGTGCAAAATGAAAATAAAATGACAAACTTCAGTGTCCGTAAAGTTTTATTGGAACACAGCCACGTCTGTTTACATTTCCGACAGCTGCTGTCACTCCAGAGTGCAGTTGGCACTTCATGGTCACACGCTCCACAAAGCCCATAGAATTTATGCCAGCTCTTTAGAGCAAAAGTTTGCTGACCCACTCTGCTCTTTGCTGAGTGGCCCAGGCGGCCTCCAGGAACAGGTGACATTTAAACTGAGGTGATTCACAGGGGAAACAAGGAGATGGGCAGAGCAGAGTTCTCTCAAGCACAGAGAACAAAGGTGGGCACCAGTCTCTAATCCGTTTACAGCCTCTAGAGAGGGGTGTTGTCCGAAACTGACAGGGCCCTGGGGCGCTGAGGCCTCTCAGGCCCCAGAGCAGCATCCAAAGTGCCAGGGCTCGATGTTGCCTGTGTCAATGACCTGTCTGCTGGCTTGGCACCCGGCCCCAGGAACTGTGTGTCCGGTGGTTTTATTTGCCTTGCTGGGGCAATGACCCGAGATTTTAGATTCATTCACAGGAACAGGTACAAACAGCTGGTGCTCTGCAGCCTCAGGGTTGGCAGCAGGCCCAGGGGAAGCCAAAGCTGGGGCCTCACCGCTGGCACAAAGCCCTGACCCGGCCATGCCTGCAGGCATTGTGGAGAGGGCAGTGGGTCAGTGAAGGGCCGGGGGTATCCTCAGCGTCGGCCAGCTGGATGATGTTGTTTGGTTTTTGTTTTGCTTGCTTTGGTTTTTGAGACAGGGTCTCACTCTGTAATTCAAGCTGGTCTTAAACTTACTATGTAGCCCAGGCTGGCCTCAAAGTCAGTGATTTTCCTGCCTCAGCCTCCCGAGTCCTGGGATTACGATAGTGCACCACCACAACAGGTTAGCGAAGTGCTGTTTTTTTGTGTTTTTGACAGAGAATCCTGCTATGCAGCCCAGGCTGGTCTCAAACTCTCGACAATCCTCCTGCCTTAGCCTTCGGAATGCTAGGTTTACAGGTGTGCACCACCATGCCCAGCCCCTGTTGTTTGTTTTTATGTTGCGTTTTGTTTTGCTATACTGTGATGTGCAGACAGAGGCCAGGGTCTTAAGCGTGCCAGATAAGAGCTTTCCTGGGCTGTCTCAGCCTTCCATAAGTTTCCTAGGGTTAGAAAAAGAGTAACAGCCTCAAATCTCAGTTAAGTGGCCAGCGAGCCCCCAGCTCTCCAGCCTGTGTGGCCCGGGCCTTTCCCCCAAGGCTCTGTGCTAAGTGATGGCAGCTGGCTGGCTGTTGGGCCCATTCCACAGCCAGGAAAACAGTTCCAACCCACCAGGCCTCTGCTCCTAAACCCCAGCTTCAGCACTTGCTTGCTATGTGACTCCAAGAAGATGGGCTGGCTTCCCTGGGCTTCCTTTTGGGGATTACGGTGGTATGGGCTGCACAACTACCTTAGGAATGAAGGAAACAATAGCTCAGCACCACACCTGCTGGCGGGACTCAGGAAACACGAGGACCCTAACTACACTCCCTCAGTTAGTTTTGAGAATAGTCCCAAGAGGCCTCAGGAGGTGGAGAACTCAGTCAGAGATCTCTTCTCAGCCCAGTTCCTCAGGGCCAACACCCTGACTTCATCCTCTTTCATCTGCCACAATCCATCAGCAAACCCTGCTTTCTGTCTGCACTGAATCCAGTCACCCTGCCACCTCCATGCGTCACCTTCGTCCAACTGCCATCCACTTGCACCTAGATTATCCCAAAGCCTCTTGGATGACTGTAGTGCTTTTGTTCTAGAATCCCACTCCCCTGCACTCCTCTCTCCCCAAGTAGTCGAGGTTCCATTCTCTCTCAGAACGAAACCCTTCTGTGGCTTTCTGATATACCTAAAATAACCTAGGTTACTTATCTTCTAACGGTTGAGCATCTACTATGTGCCTGGTACTCTTTACACTGAAGGTAAAATGGAAAAACAAAACAGACAGCAATTCCTGTATTTGCAAAGGTTCCATTTGCATTGAGGGAGCTAGGAAACAAGTATCTGAGCAAAACATGCAGTATTTTGGGAGAGCAGTGGAAAAAGTTAAGGTAACTTGTGAGGGGTTGGATTTTACACAGGGTGGTCAGGGAGGCCTAAAGCACAATGTAAGGGTTAAAAGCTGGAAAGTGTGAGAGGACAGCCCAAGGGGTCACCAGTGGAGCCTTCTAGACAAAGGGCTGACTCAGCAAGTGCAAAGGCAGAAGTGCTCTTGGTGTTGGGAGCACACAGAGGAAGCCACTGTGATGACAGGAAAAAAATATGTCTGGACTGGGTTTCTGTCACTGAGACAAAATATCAGAGAAAAACAACTCAAAGTATTATTCTGGCTCATAGTAAAAATGGGGGTGGGGGAGGGGAGAGGGAGAGACAGACAGAAGGACAAGATATGGTTCCCAAGGTCACATCCCCCCCACCTGGGTGTCCCTCACCTCCCAATAATACCATTGAATTATGAACCCATTAATGGGTTAATCCACTGATGAAGTCAATGCCCTGACGACCTAATCTTTTTCCAAAAACCCCACTTCTGAACACATGAATCCTCTGGGGGACATTTCTCTGACAGTGTCAGTGTGTGTGTCTCTGTACAGCTTAGTGGGGTCAAACAGACAGGACAACTCCTGAAGGTTGCCCAAAGTTTTATTTTTTTTGCTTGGAAGTCACTACAGGTTTTGAGCACAGGGCTGATTAGAGTTTTAAAGAGTTTTAAAAGATGGCAGGACAGAGGGTCGCCCAGGTTTCACTGAGGCCCCACCTTCCATGTGTGGAAGACCAAAGAGACCATTTAGAGAGCTCTTGAGACACTTTGGCCTGGACAGAAAGGAAGCAGCAGGGGTCAGTCAGACCCAAAGGTCTTAGGATAAGGTATTAGCCTTCCTGTTGGGATCCCACCTACCCTCCCCACCCTTGTACCTTCCCCATGGCATTGCTAGGCACCAGCAGAAGTCTATTAACAATCTGTGGATGCCAAGCAATGGGCACATCTGTAATTTCAGCAGTCTGGCAATCTAGCAACTCAGGGAGACACTGCCTCAAAATAACAAAATGAAAACAAGGGTTGGGGATGTAGCTCAGTGTTTAGCATGGGTTCAATTTCTCCAAACTACCCCAGACACAAAACACAAGAATTTGTAGAATCAGGCTCTAGGATAGCACAGACCCTGGAGTCAATCCTCAGCACTGCAAATGAAAAAGTGTTGTTGAAATCAATGAAAACCAAGTTAGATCCCCGGTACCTAAAAAAAAAAAAAAAAATCAATGAGACTGATCCACTCCTCCATCGTCAGCACTTTTGTTTAGATGCCAAGCAATGGGCACATCTGTAATTTCAGCAGTCTGGCAATCTAGCAACTCAGGGAGACACTGCCTCAAAATAACAAAATGAAAACAAGGGTTGGGGATGTAGCTCAGTGTTTAGCATGGGTTCAATTTCTCCAAACTACCCCAGACACAAAACACAAGATTTTGTAGAATCAGGCTCTAGGATAGCACAGACCCTGGAGTCAATCCTCAGCACTGCAAATGAAAAAGTGTTGTTGAAATCAATGAAAACCAAGTTAGATCCCCGGTACCTAAAAAAAAAAAAAAAAAAATCAATGAGACTGATCCACTCCTCCATCGTCAGCACTTTTGTTTAGAGTCAGGGTCTTGCTATGTAGGCCGGGCTGGCCTGGAACTCTCAGCAACCCTCCTGCCTCAGCCTTGAGTGCTGAGAGTACAGGTATGTGCCAGCACACCCGCCCTTCAGCACTATTTTAATGTTAGTCATAAATGATTGCAGATGGAAATGATGAACAATCCTGCAAAGTCCACGTGGTTATTCCTCTCAACAGCTGAAGGAAACTGAGGCTGGGATTGCAAAGCACCCCGCCTAGATGCCCTGCACAGAGAAGGCTTCGCACTGAGTCCTCCTCGCCACTTTAAGCAGTGGGAATTCCAGAGGGTGGGGTGGAAGGAACTGGTTCTCAGAGTGAGTCACAGTGACATCATGGTTTACCAGAAATCACCCGCGGCCAGCGATGGAGAAGTCCAGATCCGGGTGGTACCAGTCACAACGCCCACTCTGGACCTCCGCGCTGAAAGTCCCGGAAGTGTCCGCCCCCGCAGCTCCTCCTGCCCCTGGGCCGCCGAGACGGCAGGACAGAGGGTCGCGCAGGTTTCCCCCAGGCCCCGCCCCCACCCGCCGGCCCACTCGCGCCTCTAGCGGAAGCCGGAAGCGACGTGGGCCGTGCTACCCCCGCGGTTTGGAACTCGGTGGTCTTGGAGGCTTCGCAGGATTGGGGAGAAGATGGCGGTAGAGGAGTGAGTGGGCTTTTCCGGGGCTGCGGAGGCGGCAGGGCTGGGCCCCGGCGGGTGACGGCGAGCCTCTGGCCCTGGAAGGCGGAGCTCCATGTGGCAGTTGGCCACGCGAGCCGTGCCGGCGCCTATAAGGAGGGCGGAGTGGGTGTGGGCGCCCCCGGGCCCTACAGCCTCCTTCAGGCAGGACCCTCGGGCGGGGGACCCGCCACCCAGTGCAGACCCTGTCACTTTCGACGAAACCGCGAGCCATAGTTCACTTTCGCAGTTTCCGATGATCTGAGGACTACTAGCGCTCTGCCTTCTCCAGGAAGTCCTCCCCATCCCCCACACCCACCCCTGCTAAGCCCAGTCAGCTGTGTAACGCCTGGATGTCGCGTCTGTGTTATCCACTAAGTTTCATTCATTCATTAACTTGGTCATCCAGGCAGTTGCAAGCCCTGGGCACATAGTAGCACAGCAGGCAGATCAGGAGGCTTACACTCTAGTGGGGAAAGAAGAGCATAAATGCATAAGCAAGGAGTTTTCGAATCCTGTTAAGCACTCCGAAGGGAATGCTGTAGAACGGTGGGAGAGTAGGGAAATCTATAAGAAGGGACGTTTGAGTTCAGGGAGCAGAGGGATAGGAAGGATGATCGCATGTCCTAACGGCCGTGATCAAGAAATGGTTTAGTACTTTGGGGTACACACTGGGGACTAGCTGTATATGGTGAGGTGGAGGGAGAGTGTGTAGACCACTGTTAGTCCATCCCCATACCTGGAGATGGCCACCATCTGCCTGGGGTTACATAGATGACTTTTCCGTGGGATATGTAAAGATTAACAAGGAATCCCTTGATTAATACTGGTGTTCACCACCTGAGAACGTTTCAGATGTCTCTGTCAAGTGAGTGGTAAGTCATTTAGTCGATTTATTTATTGAGCATCTGCTCTGTCCCAGACACTACACTAGGCATCATGTGCACAAAACAGAAGTGGTGTTGACCAGCGATTTGAGTCTGAAGGCTTAATTCTGCTATTAACGGAAATATTGGCCAAGTTATGGGCTCTCAAGAGGTGTTGTATTACCTGTTTCCTGGAATGACGCTGGGCTCGATAAATAACAGTTTTCATAATCACTATTATCATGGTATCAGTTTGCACTAGTTCACATCCCTAACATAATGGAGGAAGAGTGTGGTTACATAGCCGTGGGGTGAAGTGAGGTGTTACAGTGTGGTAACCTGAGCCTTAGGAAATCTAAGAAGTGTTTCTTAAAGTGGGGTAGGAAATGTTGACCAAATCAACAACTGGGCAGGTTTAAGTGGCTTTTTCAACTTGCAGAAAGAATCTGAGGGAAATGTAAAGTGAAGAAATAAAAGCATTAAGTAAAGAGCATTGGACCTTGGGTTGTGATGAGACTCCAGTTGGCCCCCCAGCAAATATTGAAGAACAGGCAACATTTCAGTGCCAGCCCTGCTTCTCCTTGCTCCTGTCCTGTAGGTGGTTAGATTGAAAAGCACCTGAGACCACTGGTACCCTCCTGCTGTGTGGGCAAGGGTTTCCTTCATCGCTTTGGCAAAACCTGTGACTCCCACAAAATGCTGTCCCCCAGTTCTCCTTCCAGTTTGCGGTGTGCACATTGATACTTGAGAGCCTTTTTAAACTTTTATCTAATGCTGCTGCTTTTTGTGTCTTCCAACAGGTTCTCCAACATAACTCATGAGAGTTTCAATGTCACCCTCCATACCACCCTGGGCATCACCACAAAACTGGTGCTCCCGACCCCTGCCAAGCCCATCCTCCCTGTGCAGACAGGGGAGCAGGCTCAGCAGGAGGAGCAGTCCAGTGGCATGACCATTTTCTTCAGCCTGCTTGTCCTAGGTGAATATGCGCCGTCAGCAGAGGCTGTGTACTAACCCTGTCTCTGCTGTTTACTTTGTCAGGTCTTCCACCTGGCTTTTGTTTCTAACACTGAGGGCAAACCACCGATTTATAGTTTCATACCAGGACACTGCCTTGGCCTTAGGAAATCATAGAAGAACCCTTGGTGCATTATCTTAGATGACCTTTGGAAGAAAAAAACTGAAGTTTTGACTGAGACTTTTGAACATTTAAATTAGATGTGATTTCTGCTCTCTGGAGTAAGTGTATATTATACTTGTGTATGTGTGTGTAGCTGGTGGTGGCCAAAGATATGTGAGTCAAATTGCAAGAATCAGTGGGAACAGAATTTTGACCCTTTGGTTTATTAGGCACTGATGTAAATTTTGATTTTGTTTTGTCTTGTTTTTTGAGACGGTCTCACTTTTTTTTTTTTTTTTTGTCTTTTTGAAACAGGGTCTCTTTATGCAGTTCAGGCTGGCCTTGAGCTCACTTTGTAGCCCAGGCTGGTCTGGAACTTGAAACAATCCTCCTGCCTCAGCCTCGAGAGTGCTGGGATTACAGGTGTGAGCCACCACGCCCGGCTTAGGGTCTCACTTTTTTAATTCGATTTTGTTGTTTTTTTTCAGACAGGGTCTTACTATGTGTGCAGGCTGACCTTAAACTCACTATGTAGCCTAGGCTGACCTCAAATTCACAGGGATTCTCTTGTCTCAGCCCCCACCATGTGCTACAGTTACAGGCATGTGCCACCATGCCTGGCTTTTTTTTGTTGTTGTTATTGTTGTTTTTTGAGACCAGGTCTTGCTCTTTAGTACAGGCTGGCCTGAAGCTTATTTTGTAGCTCAAGCTGGTCTTGAACTCAAAGGGGTCCTCCTGCCTCAGCTTCTTGAGTGCTGGGATTATATACATGTACCACCAAGCCTGGCTTTTCTCTTTTTAAAAATATACTCTTTCAGCTGGGGGAGGCAGCTCACCCCTGTAATCCCAGCACTCGGGAGGCTGAGGCCGGAGGATCATTGTGAGTTGGAGACCAGCCAGGGCTACAAAGTGAGCTCAAGGCCAGCCTGAACTGCATAGCAAGTCCCTGTCTCAAAAAAACAAAAACAAAAAAAAACCCAAAAAACCCTTTCTTACATACTAATGTAATTTAATTGGATTCATTTAAACTTAAAATGTTAGCTCTCCTTCCTCTAGTGAGTGAGCAATTTTTTTTTTTTTCTGTCTTTTTGAGACAAGGTCTCACTATGCAGTTCAGGCTGGCCTCGAGCTAAGTGAGCAAATTTAAAGTCAGATGTCAAATAATTGGCACACCTGATTGGGGGGAACCCAGAAGCTGGTGTCTAGGTTGCCAGACCTCAGGGAAATGGTTTATTATTTATTTATTTATTTATTTGGTATAAGGTTTATTTTTTATTTTTTTGGTGCTGGGGATTGAACTTACGACCTTGAATTTGCCAAGCAGAAACGTACATCGCTGAGCTAAACCTCCAGCCCCTAATGTGTACAATATTTCTTTTTTTTGTACCAGGGATTGAACCCATGACTGCGCACTTGCAAGGCAGGTGCTTGTGCTGCTGAGCTAAATCCCCAGCCTGGAAAAAGGTTTAAATAAGAGGCAGAAACTGTCTAGGTTGAGGCAGGAAGATGATAAGCCTGGGCCTGCCTTGGGCAATGTAGGCACTTAGTGAGACTTTAGCTTAGAATTTAAAGTGAGGTGGAGATTAGGGATGTAGCTCAGTGCAGAGATCATAGGTTCAGTCTCTACTACCACACAAATCATACACACACACATAGGCAAAAATTTCTGTAGACAGCAGATAATTGTTTTGGACAGAACTTGGATTGAAACTACACAACCACTTTGGATTAGCTGGCTAAGGAAGAAAGAATTTAAGAGTTTGAGCCAAGTCCAAACTCTTGTTTGAAAGTGAAATTTACATTTGCTGCTTTTTGAAAAAATAATATCAACGTTATCTTTCTAATTAGATTAGTTCTTTTCAAAAGACTAAAAGGTGGATTTCTCTGCTATCTCTTAGGATTAGTTTTTGAGGAAAAGTATTAACTTCTTTCACATTTGTATCCAGACTGATAAGCCATCAAGTAATTACAACAGTATAATAATTTTATTTGAAATGTAGGATTCATCCTTATGTGTCATAGGGTTTTAAAAATTTTTAAAGCAAATACCAGGAAAGTCCACAAACCAGAAGTGTGCGATATCCCACGTAGACTTAGTACACCCTGGAAATTTTTTTACCCTGTGAATCAAGGACTCTTTTTTTGTTTTGTTTTCTTTTCTTTTCATTTTGCTTTTTTGTTCAGTAGTTGAATACAAACAAGAAAAGCATTTCTTTCCTCAATTAAGAAATCCGAAGTCTCCTTTTAGGGTTGTGTATTGTTACTCTGTTTACATTTCTGTCACTTGCTGTGCTGAAACATATAAAAGGCAAGCCTGGAAAAAAACTTTTGTAATCTCCTTTTTCAAGGGAGAGTGAAAAGCATCAGTAAGAATTCCAAAGCAGCTTTCAGGGTGCAGCGCATTTAAGGTCAGCCTGTGCTAATCCCGTGCTCTGTCGAGCTCCAAGCAACAAAGGCACTTTCGGTAATGTGCTTCCCAGTGGAGGCCAAGCCCTGCCCAGTGTCAGTGTCGGAAAGTGCTCAACTGTACTTCATTGTCTTCTCTTTGAACTGATCATAAACCTAGGCTCTAAGATCACTAGGTGGTTTCTGTTTTCACCTAGTTGGATTCTAGGCAGTTGAGGGTCAGCATCTTTACTTACCATGCGTTGGTCACCTCGCAGGATGAGATGGTATCTTCTTTTTACATAAAATTAAAGGGATTTTTTTTTCTCTTTGATATGTTATTGTCATTTGGTCTGGATTAGATGTCCAAACAGCATAAATCTGATAGAGTTAAAAAAAAAAAAGTTACTAGCTGGATGTGATGGCCTACAAGCCCAGCACTCAGGAAGCTGAGGCAAGAGGACCAGCCTGGGCTACATTGTGAGTTCAAAACCAGCCTGAACTACATAGAGAGACCTTGACTCAAAAAATTATACATGGACACAAAATAAAATAATTTTAAAAACGTCAGCGAATAAGTAAACTTGCTAATTACTGACTATTGTATATGAGCTGTAGTAAATTGAGAGAAATTAGTCCATAATTTATTTATTTATTCCATAATTTATTCTAGACTGCAGAACTCCAAACCTGGATTACATTTGTTTATTATTATAGGTAAAGCAAGAGAAAATATAAATTGGTGTTCTTCAGTCATATTACAGGATTTTTTTTTCCTCTTTTTTTGCGACCTTCTCACTATGCAGTTCAGTCTGACCTTGAGCTTGTTTTGTAACCTAGGCTGGTCTGGAACTCACAATGATCTCCTGCCTCAGCCTCCCGAGTGCTGGGATTATAGGCTTGTGCCATCACGTGGTTTATATTACAAGGTGTTGCTATGTTGTATTTGAATTTGGAGTCCTCCTCTCTCAGCTTCCCAGAGTACTGGGAATGTGGGCATAAGTCACCATGCCCAGTGAGAGTAAGCTTGAGTGAATGGTTTATTGAGGTGCAGGGGATTGATCTGAGGGTTCTCAAACATGCCAGGAAAGTGCTCTACCACTGAGTTACGCCCCCAGTGCTAAATTAATTTTTAGAAGTCAAGCTTGGTGCAAAGCAAGAACAAAACCTGAATTTCCTTGATCTGTTTTCTGTCTACTTCCTGCTCACACACAGGCCTGCTCAGGAATCATGTGCTGAGCTTATGCACTGGGGCTGTCTTCATGCTTTCAGTGTTTAAAGTGGGATTTTCTAACTAGGTTAAATTTTTAAAGGTTAAATATTTAAAATAACCTCACAGATTGATAGTTAAAAGCCCATGATGAAAACAGAACAAATGTTCTTTTCTGTGGCCTCTTGGTACTTTTTGTTGGGATTAAAGAAATCTGATTTGTCAGAATAGGCTCTGAGGGTAGCCAGTTGACAGTCATGCAGATTGTTTAAATATTTCCTTTAAAAAAAAAAAGAGTTATGTTTAGTACTGTTAATACTGTGATTAATGAGGCAGTATACCAGCTAGGTGCCAAATAAAGGGAGGAGACACGTATGCTAGCATTTGGAGCATGAAATCACATTGGGAATTGTTCATGTGAAAGGGCAGTATTTTTCTTATTTTTAATTTTTGGTTCAGAAATACTTTTTTCAAATAGATTCATACCTTTTTTCTTCCTAACATTTTTTCCTCCCTTTTTGCCATCCTGGGCACTGTGCCACTAAGCTCCACTCCCAGTCCTTATTTATTTATTTATTTATTTATTTATTTATTTATTTTTATGGTGCTGGGAATTGAACTGAGGACCTTGTGCTTGCCTGGCAGGTGCTGTGCCACTGAGCTGTATCCCTGGCCCATCCTTTTTATTTTTTGAGACAGAGTCTTGCTAAGTCACTAAGTTGCCAGAACTTAAACTTGGGATTCTCCTGCCTCAGCCTCCTGGTGCTGGGATTACAGGATGTACCAGAGTGCCCGGCCATCCTTTCTTATTCTGATAGCACCCGGTGAAGGAAGTCAGGCATTATTACTCCTGTTTGAAAAGTTAAGGAACGAAGGCCACCAGCGAGGCAGGTGGTAGTGGGGTACACCACGGGTAAGTACACTTAGTCTGAATCAGACTCTGTGCTGCAGTGACATCCCGAAGCTGCTTTTGCCATGTACAATCAAAGGACATCATGGCAATGACAGTTAGAGGAAGTTTGGGGGACTAAAGGAGGGAGCATTGGAAAGGGCCATTCCTAGCTGCTGGGGCCAGCTGAGGGGCAGGAGTGACTCACCTTTAAATTTCTTTAATGTTCTTGTCATCAGAGTTTTTATTTTTCCTGTTTGTAAAATACCCTCGCTTCCTTCTGCATTTGAAGAGGACCAGTCACATGGTGCAGAGTGTTTCATGTCCAGTGATCTGTTGCAGTTGCATTTATGTAAAAGTGGTTTCACTGCCTTCCTCTTTCAAAACAGCAGAACCCTGTCTCATAGTTGGGAGAATTTGCATAATTGTAAGTGGTTGTGTTGGGTTTTGCAGTTCCTTTAAAAAATTAACCACCGGGGAACAGTAGTTCAGCATACAAAGAGGTATAAAGAAAACGTAACAAGCACTATCAGTCCAGCCCCGGGTTAAGAAACTGACAATAAAAATACAGCAGACGTTGACTCTGTCGTTGCTAGCTGTCTGTTACCTTGGCAGCCCCAGAGACAGGCTAGTGACTGCCTTGGACCTGGTGTTTTCTGTTCAAAACTGGGCTTTAAAACAATTCTCATTTCCCCCCACAGCTATCTGCATCATATTGGTGCATTTACTCATCCGATACAGACTGCACTTCTTGCCAGAGAGTGTTGCTGTTGTTTCTCTTGGTAAGTGCTTATCTGGGACCCCACGATAAAAGTGAAGACAGTAAGCACCACCTGCCCCCCAACTCCGCAGGCCCTTTCTCTGTGTTTTTGTTTCTGTTTTGAGACAAGGTCTCGCTGTGTATCCCAGGCTGGCCTTGAACTCACTGCAGTCCTCCTGCCTCAGCCTCCTGAGTACTATCCTAGCCACAGGCCCCTTCTGTGAGCTACTGCTTCTTGTCCTTTGAACACACTGACCTTGCAGTTCAAGGAGGAGAATGGCTTCCTGATGTTAGTTAGAGGCAGCTGCTAGCTGTCTTCTGTTTCCTGTGGCAGCTTTTAGGGTAATGGGCCAGTGGAGTGGATGAGTCCATGTAATAACAGCTGTAAACACAGCACCTTCGTGGAGTGGTTAGTTCATTGAAGGAAGAAGTGGGGACATTCATTAGTGTCAAATTCAAGGCTGAAATGGGGGTAAGGATGCTAGAGGCACACATGGTTTCACTGAGGTTGCCAGCAGGTTAGTAGCTGACTCTTGTGATGACGTTGCTAGTTTGCACTTGCCTGCTGATAAACACTGCTCCCCTATCCTCTGATGCACGTAGGTTGTCTTTGCCTTGCAGGTCTTGTTTAATGGGGTGCTAATGCAGTATGCGTGTGATGGAAGCCAGCTCTGGTGTATGTGCTGCCCGAGCGAGCCCCGGAGCTGGGGAATGAACGTTCAGGCTGTGCTTGCCAGCCTCGTCTTTCTTTCTTCTTCGGTGCTTGCCCTCCTGCCGCCCCGGTGCAGACCCTCCTCCTCTGCTTGCTTGGACCCTCTCTGCGCTCGCGCCCGGGCTGTGAGGCTGCAGGTTGCAGTCTGTTTTGGCCTTCGATCCTGCAGGTGGTTTCACTGTCCCCACTCAGTGGTACTGACCGTCAGTGCAGAGGAGGAAACCAGTTCTATTCACACCCCTATTCCTTGTTTAGCAGGTTCTAACAACCTAACAAGATAGTACTGTAGCTCTGAGATGGGAAGGTTTCTCATTCCTTTCCTGCTATGAGAGGCTTTGAAAATAACCTGCATAGCTAATACTCATACTCCGGGCATTTGGTAAAGGCTTAAAAAAATACTTCAGAGGAATTTACAGTTTTGTGGTCAGTTTCATAGTTCCTTTGATTTTTTTTTTTTGAGACAAAGTTTCTCTTTGTAGTTTAGGCTGACCTTGAAATCATTGTTTAAAAAAAAAGAAAAATCATTATGTAGCCCATGTTGACCTCTAACTCCTATGGATCCTCCTGCCTCAGCCTCCCAAGTGCTGGAATTGCAGGTGTGCACCACCAAACCTGGCCATTGTCTCCTGAATGTGTAGGTGAACCATGGCTTGTTGAACACCAGTGCATGTATTGGGGCCTACAGCATTCTCGGTTGCCTGCCCAAGAACCATTTTCTTCTTCCTGATAAAAGAATTAGGGATCTTTTTTCAAAGAGAAGAGGACATGGCTTGTGAGTAGGCAGCTAACAGCATGAGGTTTGGTTTTTGCAGGTGTACATGGTGGTGCTTACCTATAATCCTAGCACTCTGGGAGGCTGAGGCAGGAGGACTGAAAATTGCAGCCCAGCCTGGGCAATTTAATGGTTTAGTGAGACCCTGTCTCAAAATAAAACACAGGCTGGGTGTGTACCTATGGGAGAATGCCCTGGGTTCAACCTGCAGTAAAAAAAAAAAAAAAAAAATTACAAGAAAAGCTTGGTCTTTGTCCTCTTGGTAGTTACACATGCATTTTCCCCTTGTTGGGGGCATGAAGTGCCATGAGAGTGTGAAGCCCATTGTGCCTGGAGACAGTAGAGGGAAGTGTCCTGGGGTAGCCCCTGGGAAATGTTTCTTCCTGACAGAAATAGAACATGACCCCTTCCTTCCTTTAATTCTACTGATTGAGGAAGTGATTTCTGGAGCACCCATTGCCATGTTGCAACCACTGTGGCTCAAATGCAAAAGCCAGAGCCTGGCATTGGGGCTCATACCTGCAATTTCAGCACTCTGGGAGCTAAGGCAGGAAAATCACAAGTTCAGACCCAGCCTGAACAGTTTAGTGACTTAGCAAGACACTGACTCAAAATTAGAAAAAAAAAAAAACTCAAAAGACTGAAGATGAACTCAGTGTGAAGGCCCTGAGTTCAAGTTCTAGTCCTAGTAAAGGAAAAATAAGGCAGAAGCCAGAATGGTGAGCATTGCCAGGGCAAGGACGGGCAGTCCAGGTGCTGAACCGCATTGCTGCATGTGGATCCGGTACCACCTGGAGCTGCCTCGCTCAGTGCTGCCTGTCCCACCAGACAACACGCATCTATCGTTGAAGCCATTTTTAGTCAAGGGGTCTTGGACCTGCAGCTAAGAGTGCAACTGTTACCCAACTTTTTCTACTTCAAGAGGCCAAACCCAATTTAAATGGATTTAAAGAACAGTGTGGTGGGAGTGGGGTCACACACCTGTTCGTGGCTCTTGAGGAAAAACTGTGGGTAGCTTGAGCTTCAGACAGCTGCTCCGACTGCCGGGTCAGGCCTTCCAGCTCAGTTCTCCACTTCCCTGCACCCCACCACCCACTCTGTCCCTGCTTCGGGCTTCTGACACAGGCAGGCTGGCAGCAGACGCTGCAGGAAAGATGGCTGCCCTTGTCTGGGGCACCCAGGTTGTGCAAACCCCCTGCGGCCAGCGTGAACCTGTGAGGGGGTGGAGCGGTGCTGGGCGGCTGACATTTCTCTGTTGACCCTACTGGATCTGCAGCCTGTAGAGCCAGCCCCTGGGGTTGGCTGTGGACAGTAAGGCCTGCTTTTTCTTTTTTTTTGTCTTTTTGAGACAGGGTCATCTTGCTGTCTTGCTATGCAGTTCAGGCTGGCCTTCAACTCACTTTGTAGCCCAGGCTGGTCTTGAACGTGGAACGATCCTTCTGCCTCAGCCTCCCGAGTGCTGGGATTAGGCCTGCCTTCAGCACTGCTCTGCTGACTGGGTGACTGGAGGGCAGCAGGCACGTTGGGAAAGGGCGCAGGGCTCCGGAAAGCACTTTTATTACATGAGAAGACTTTCTGTTGGAATCTGAAAATGCTGGCAAAGCAGGGAAAATGTTCTGTATTTCCTAACACTGTAGAAGCCGAAGCGAAACTTTTCTCCAGCTAGAGCAGCACGTAACCAAATTCTGAGATAACTGCTGTTCTGAAAATGGCCAACTTAAAGAAAAGGCAAACTTTTCTGACAAGAAGGAATCTACACAAAGCACCCTGAGAAAGCGAGGTTCATCCTTTAGGGATAAACACTTCCAGCCAGAAGTTACGGGGAGCCTCCCGCAGCCTGGAGCCCTGACTGGCCCTCTGTGTTACCGGTGCACATTGCCTGTTCCCAGGTAACGCTCTGGTAGAGAAGAACATGTGCACACCTGCACCTCAAAGCACTTCCCCCTCCTGCTTTATTTATATTTTCAGATGGAGGGTCCTGTTGTTTTTTCATTCTTTATAGAAAAGAGCACCAGTGTGAAGTTTGCTTTTTGCAGAATTGGATATTGCCCCCAGGCCTTGTGTGTGATAGCCAAACCCCCAGCTCTTTATTTTGAGCTGCACCCCCAGCTCTTTATTTTGAGCCTTCCAAGCAGCTAAGTCAGCATGAAAATCTGAAAGGATTTCCATGGCCCTTGTTCAAAGCTTTCAGAGCTGAGTGTGGTGGCTCATGCCTCTAATCCCAGCACTCAGGAGGCTGAGGCAGGAAGGTGGTTGCAAGTTTGAGACCAGCCTGACTACAAAGTAAGCTCAAGGCCTGCTGAACTGCATAGTGAAACTGTCTCAAAAAGACAAACCACCACCACCACCACCGCAAAAAAAAGACTTTCAGTATACTTCCTGTATTTTATAGAATTGTGTAGTTTTGGCTTTAAAAAAAATTCCCCCCATCAAACCACTTTATAGGAAAAAAAATCCTGTTCATAGATATCTTCAGCTATTTTTCTTATGCTTTATTCTCTTCCAGGCCAAGTATAGATGTATTTGTGTGTGTGTGTGTGGTTTTCTTTTTTGTTCTTTTCATGTATTAGTCAAATTCACACGCTTCTTTTTATTGACCTTGTAGTATTGACTCACTTAATGTATTTGGGGTGAAAATCTATACGGAATGAAAGTAAAATACTTATATTGCCCCATATTCTCTGTTGTAAATAGCAGAGACCCTTTCTTCCGTCGTGCTTTATTCTAGAGTAAGAAAAGGCTAGGGTAGGGTTAAAGGGCTTAAATGCCAAGGGTTAGCCTGAGTTGTGGAGAGATAGTTAGACAGAAAAATAGATAGCGATAGATAGAGATAGTTCACATTTTTTGAACCTGAGTAGATAGATTACCCAGTAGCACCCCCCATCTTAACCATGAATAGGACTTTTTTTTTTGGAACTGAAGATCGAACTCACGACCTTGCACTTTACCAGTCAAGCTCTTGAGCCACTGAGCTAAATCCCTAGCCCTCTTTGTCTTTTTGAGACAGGGTCTTGCTAGGTAGTTCATGCTGACCTTGGGCTCACTTTGTAGCCCAAATTGGTCTTGGCTTCACAGTGATCCTCCTGCCTCAGCCTCCTGAGTGTTGGGTTTATAGGAGTGTTGTCACTACGCCTGACTTCAAGAATAGGGCTCCTCACCATGCCTGGCTTCAAGAATAGGGCTCTTTTGTCAATGATGATTTTAAGTGGAAGATGATGAAAAACAGCAGTTCTTGAATTACTGACTAAAGGCAATTTTGAAAAAAGCCAATCCAATAATTACATTTCAGTGAATTTAAGCATTTCAGTGAATTTAAGTTCTAAAGTTTTTAAAACATCAAAAAAGAACTTTAAATGTAACTGTAACTACTTTAATTATTAAGGTTGATGTGGCTCACAGTGTCCCATGGTGATTGTCTGCTTTTTTTTTTTTTTTTTTTTGGTACCAGGGATGGAACTCATGACCTCACACTTAGCAGGCAAGCGCTTGAGCACTGAGCTAAATCCCCAGCCCCAACTGCCTGCTTTGATTTCTGGTTGTTTTGTTTTGTTTGTTTGTTTGTGTTTGACAGAGTGTCACTGTGTAGCTCAGGCTGTAGCCCAGGCTGGCCTCAAATTCAATCCTCCTTGCCTTAGCCTCCCAAGTACTACGCAAACAGATGTGCACCACCACATCTGGCTTGATTTTTTCTTAGAGGAGCAAGTGTTCATTTGCTGGTATTAGGAAGGTGACTCAGAAGCAGAACTGGTTGTCACTTTGACAAAATGCCTACGCTAGACCATAAGGCTTTTGCAGGCTGTTGTATTCCAAGAGTTGTCAGCGTGGCCTTTTCCCTCAGTGTTTCTGAAAACATGGAGAAGTGACGATTTATCCCTGCAGTGTCTCACTGCTGCTCTGTTGCCCTTAGCGAAATGTGTGCTCTGTGGGTATCGACTTGGTTTTTAAACACTCCCTTGTGGTCGGATGCGGAGCGTCAGTGTAACCCTATTCCTCTGGTCCCCACCTCTGCCCGGTCAGGTTCCCTTATGCTTGACAGCACCGTCCCCACTTGTAGGCCTGCCCTCTTTTGGGACACAGAGTCCCGAGTGACCAGGAAAGGCAGCCCATACGGGTCTCACTGGGGAGCCCTGTAGAAATGGCCCCTCCTGGGGGCTGTATCTCCCGACCCACTGACCCACTGACCCAGACATTATCGGCTGAGAAAGACCCTGCGTAGCAACTCGCACTCCAGATGCAGTTGAGTGGGGACACTTCATCCTGTCACGGTAACTTATGTGTTAGGGACACACTGCTTCATAGTGGCCGTGTTTTAAAGGGATATCTTGCATCCTGCCTCCAGCCCTCACAGGGTAGTGTCTCTAAGCTGGTGCCTCAGCTCTGTCTTTTCTTTGTTGCTCCCTTTTTTTGAGACAGTTTCTCACTGTGTATCTCAGGCTGGCCTTGGACTCACTGTACGTAGTCCAGTCTGGCCTCAAATGAAGTACTCCGCAGTACTCCCGCCTCAGCCTCCCAGGTGCTGGGATTAGTGCCTTAGGCCCATCTTTAAGAGACCGTTGTACCGCTCTGGCCGGCTGGCATTTCCTGGATAGTGCGGCGTATTATGCAGGACCATGCAGTATCTGCAGTCATGTGCCTGTGTCTATTGGCTAAAGCGACGCTTTCACTCTGAGACAGTTACGCAGGATCCCACACAGGTCAGACACTGTGGGCCCTTGGATGGCAGTGCTGGTGGAAAGACATACTGGCTGGCACATGCAGTGCCAGTCAGCACAAGCTGCTGCCCTCCCCAGGGTGGGCACACAGGTCCTTGGTCTTCCCAGGGGTGGGGCCGTGTCAGGCACTGAGTTGAGCTGGATCAGCTTGGTGGAGCTCTTGCTGTGGGCCCTGCATATCTTGCAGCTCCGACCACAGCTGCTGTCGTGCATCTGCTGCACAAACTTGAGGCGGCCAGGGCCAGAGGCTGGCCAACGCATGCAGGAAGCGAGCTTGGGTTTTCCCCCTGATGCTGGCCCAGCGATGCGGAGCGCAGGCGGTAAAGAGGCTCTCAGGAGCTTGGATGCTGCACACACGTGTGCTTGTGGCCTTTGGACCCGCACACGAGTTGTCTCTCGTGTAATGCCTTCACGCAGTTAGGGTGCTGCTGGGCCCTCAGCCTTGTAACTCCGTAGTCTTGACAGCTCAGCTGGTGAAGGACATGTCCGGCCCTCTGCGCGCATGATGTCCCTTGTGCAGAAGCTATGCCTTTGCAAGACAGTAGGACGCAGGGGCAGCTTTTGTGAATGGCAGGTAGCTCTCTGCTGCAGATGGTGCGACCTCGCTTCAGAACCCCCAAGATCTGTGCTGAGCCGCCCTCCTAGGGCTTCTGGAGACAGCCCCAGTGGGGGCTTGTTACCTCCAAAATCTGAAAGAGGCCTCCCAGGCAGCATGCGCCTTTCCTAGTGATAGGGGTAGAATCCTCCCGTCACTTATTTAGAAGGACTGTCACGGCATTCCTCAGGCATTGAGCACTAAAATTTTTACCGATGGGCGAGCCCTGCGCCTTTGTGTCTTGTGAAGTCTGTGCGCCTCACCAGGGTGTCTGCTCAGCACTTCTTGCTTGGGTGTTACTGATACAGCAGGAGGTGTATTGCTGTGGAATGTCCAGGTGGCCCAGGGCCTTTGGGACTCTGTTACTGCAGAAGGGAGGCACTGACTTAGTCCTGAAACAAGGCCGTAGTGCATCCCATGTTTGTCCCACAGGACTGAGGGCTGCCTCTGATTCTTCTTCCTTGTGGGGGAGAACAGTTTTCGGATCAGGAGGCTCACAGCAGACCTGAGACTGCTACTCTGCTGTCCTCAGATTCCGTCCCTTAAGCACCCCCATGGCCTGGCACTGTCACTGCGGTCTGGAGAAGCTACTTGGTTACCTTCGCTGTAGACCTCTGCCATCTACTAAGATCTTTTCAGCTTTTGCGGGGACCAGACGTTGTCCTTGTGTTCTTTTAATGTTTGGGGGTGGCCCGCCCTGCTCTTCTGTCCAGGGTGCTGACTCGTGGGAGGCCCAGGTGCTGCCATAGATGCAGGCATTTCTGTTTGCCCTTTCCAACTACAGTAACTTCTACAGGAAAGGTCTAGAGCTAACGCGAGCATTCTGCTGCCTACTCAGTAGGGCCCTGGACGAGGGGAAAGGTACACGGAGATTTGTTTGACAAGTGGACCAGCATTCAGTGGACCTGGGCAGGACTGGACTTCTTCCTGACTTACCTGCCTTTACCCTAGCAGGGCAGCCACAGCGGTGCTTGGGATCAGTGCAGCCTGGCCGTGTTTGCTGACAGCCTCAGAAGAGCTGAGTCTTCCTTTTCTGGTCGATAGTCGTCAGCTTGTGTGGCTGTAGGTCTCTGGGGAAGAGTGGCCTATCATCCCTGATTGCCCCTGCTGTGGCCACTCAGGTCTTTCCTCGGGACCTGGCTTTCCTGTATCTGTGGGCTCTGATCCAGGTACAGGCTCAGCTCTGGAAATGGGCCGTTGATTGTGGCTTTCTGTTGGGTTGAGGACGCTGACACTGTGCTCCTCCTCTCTTGGTCCC
>PVLA01011196.1:26613-55654 GCA_004027455.1 Hydrochoerus hydrochaeris
GAAGGGCAGGGCAGAAGGGAAGGGAAGGGCAGGGCAGAAGGGAAGGGAAGGGCAGGGAAGGGCAGGGCAGGGCAGAAGGGAAGGGAAGGGCAGGGCAGAAGGGAAGGGAAGAAGGGAAGGGAAGATGGGAAGGGCAGGGAAAGGAAGGGAAGGGCAGGGCAGGGAAGGGAAGAAGGGAAGGGAAGGGCAGAAGGGAAGGGCAGGGCAGGGCAGGGTGTTCTCTTGTCAACAGAGCTCCAATGTAGATGCATCTCCAGTACCTCAGTGCAAATAACTTCTGTAGCCAAGGTCCATGCTGGCCAATATAAATAGCTGTAACTGAGATCATTACTGGCACATGGTCACTGCTGTGTACTGTGTATTTTGGCTGTGACACTGGAAGCCTGGAAAACATGCCATGCCTGTTAATTGGGACATGTTGGTGTCTGGCATGTGAACACGGTGGAACACTCCGCAGCCACTAGTGGAGCCAGAAGTACTGGGTAGCCCTTTATATATTGCCATGGAATTGTTTCTTTTTCTCTTTTCTTTCTTTCTTTCTTTCTTTCTTTCTTTCTTTCTTTCTTTTTTTTTTTTTGGACAGGATCTTGCTATATAGTTCAAGCTGGCCTTGAACTCACGGTGATCCTCCTGCCTCAGCCTCCTGAGTGCCGTGAGTATAGGTGTGCACCACCACACATGGTTTGCAGTGCTTTCCAAGATTTACATTAGGTTAATAAACCAGGTGTGACTGTTGTACTGTCATTTGTCTTAAGATTTTTGGAATAGACATTCTCAAAACAAATGTGCAGAATTACCAAGATGTTGGTAACATTGGAAAGGAAAAAAGGAAACAGGGTTGGGCCACTTCACTGTACCTTTTTATGCTTTTTGTGTCTAAGTGTGGTACTGGGGATAGAAGCAAGGACCTTATATGCGCTGGGCTTACTGCCATCCTGTTTTGTTATAAGGTCTTGCTAAGTTGCCCAGGCTGAGTTTGAACTAGCTATCCTTCTGCCGTAACCTCCCGAGTATAGCTGGGTGTGCCCCTAACACCTGGCTTTGGTGAGGAGGGAGTGGGTATTGGGAATCAAACTCACAACCTTGCACTTGCCAGGCAGGCACTGTGCCACTGAGCCATATTCCTGGCCCAACCTGGTTCTTTTGTGCCTTTAAACTATACCATGTGCATCTGTTGTATAACCACACAAAAATAATTGATTTTCAGAACCATCCTGGATCTCCTAATTACAAGCTAAAGCAGGCTGGGTTCAGTTTCAGCTTCAGATTCCTTATCTTCAAAATACAGAGGACAGAACAGACATTCAACAGAATGACTCATGGAAATCACTTAATAGAATGCCTAACTTGTAAGGAGCCAGTACCTGCTGGCACCTGTTAATATTATCATTTTTGTTATATGGCTTTATATGTGGTTTTATTACCTTATAATATAATTAAAATGAAACATTAGTGCAGTGCCTGGCACACAGTATTTTTTTTTTTTTTGGTTCTGGGGATCGAACTCACAACCTTGTGCTTGCCAGGCAGGTGTTTAAGCCACTGAGCTAAATCTGCAGCCCCACACAGTATGTGTTTTTAACACAGTGCAAATAAATGTATGATTGATTGATATATGGGAACTAGTGTATCATGTGCACATACTGTCTTGAACCTAATCATGAATGTGTTTTCAGTGTTTTTCTGTGACCTCAAGGACCCAGGACCTGCTGTTTTACAGGGATAGCGGCCGCCAGCAATGCATGGGGAGGGAGGCACGTCAGCAGCCAGAGCCGCTGCACCTTCCCCCGCGTCTTCACTGGGGGAAGGAGCCCCCCACATACACAGCCCCACTCTCTGGCCCCGAGCACTCACACGAGCTGCCTGAGCTCCCAGCCTTCCTTCCCTGTGTCCTCTAGAGGGTTAGAGACTATTCATAGAGGCAACGCCTGGGAGAAGGAGTCGGACAGATGCCTTGCGTGAGGCCGGTGGTGTCCCAAGGAGTTGTCTGTGTGAAGATCTTCTGGGGGCAAAAGAAAACAATGGAATTTGTGTTTCTATTCATTCTTTAATTTCACTTTTATAATTTTTAAATTTTTTATGTGTTTTGAAATATATTAGTATAAAGCCAGGCACAATGGTGTGGACCTGTAGTCTCCCTACTCAAGAGGCTGAGGCAGGAGGATTGGTTGAGCTTAGGAGTTGGAGGCCAGCCTAGGTAACAAAGCAAGACCTCATCTCAAGGACGAAACAGAAAACGTTAGCATGACAGCACTTTTTTGTTGTTGTTTTTTGTTTTTTGGCTTTTTGAGACAGAGTCTCACTATGTAGTCTAGGCTGGCCTCGAACTTGTGATGCTGTTCCTGCCTCAGCACTTGATTGCTGGATTACAGGCCTCCACCACTGTGCCCAGCGTGCGTGCGTGCGTTCTTTCTTTCTTTCTTTCTTTCTTTCTTTCTTTCTTTCTTTCTTTCTTTCTTTCTTTGTATTAGACATTGAAGTAGTACTTTTATAAAACAATAATAAAAAAAATTTGTAACTTGAGAGTCTACTCCAAACAGGAATATATGAAACCTGTCTGGTGGCCAGGGTTGTGATTATAAATTAATTTCCTCTGTAGTAGGACGTGTGTACACACCTGTAATCCAAGCACTGTTTAAGGCTGAGCAGGGGCATAACAAGATCAAGTCTAGCCTGAGCAATTTAACAAGGTTATTTCTTAAAATTTTAAAAAAGAAGGAGGAGAATATGGAGCTATAGATGCAGCTCAGTGCAGGGGCCCTAGGTTCAGTCTCCACTTTGACAAAAGACTAAAAACAATAAGCTCATTAGCCAATTTAATGTGGCACCATACTTTTAATTCTAGGACCAATCTCAGAAGGATTTCTCAAGTAGTAGTAATAACATCACATCATATTTTACAAAATTTGCTAGCACGTCATAACAGTAATACAGACACAGACTTGGGCAGTAGGATAATCGCTATTTTAGGTGTAACCGTTGAGTGTGTAATTATGAAAGCAATTTCATGATGTTAACAGTTTAGTGTGCTTCCATAAGGGGAAAAGAAAGTGAAGTTTTTAACAGAACAGAAAAATAGCAGCTTTAAAAATGAAATCAGAAACCGAAGCATTTCAGTGCCTCTGGCGATCCAGAATAACTAATGTAAATTGCAACATTAAGATGCTATTTCTTAACTTGGAATCGGCAGACTCATTAACATCTGGTGATTATCCAGGTCCAGCCTTGGTGAAGATGTACAGCAGTGGAGCTGTTGATTGACATGGTCACTGGAGGATAATCTGGCCACATCTTTATAGACGAAAGTACTCATTCATAATCCAGCTTGTCGCAGCCACTGGTGCTGCCTCGTGCATTCAGGCATGTTCATTGCAGCACTGCTGTCCCCAGGACGCAGGTGGAGACGGCCGCCCACAAGGAGATAGTTAAAAAGGTGGTTGAGAAATCAAAATACAATTCCCATAGCATAAACATCACCATTTGAAAGTGCACAGTTCTTTTTATTTTTTAACACAGGGTCACACTATAGTTCAAGCTGGCCTTGAACTCACTGTGTAGCCTAAGCTGGCCTTGAACTCATGGTAATCCTCTTGCCTCAGCCTCTCAAGTGCTGAAATTATAAGCATGTACCACCACACCTAGGTACAATTGGGTCTTTAAGGGTTTGTTTGTTGTTTGTTTGTCTTTTTTGAAACAGGGTCTCAGAGTTCAGGCTGGCCTTGAACTCACTTCATAGACCAGGCTAGTCTTGAACTCACAACGATCCTCCTGCCTCAGCTTCCCAAGTGCTAGGATTACAGGCTTGTGCCACCATGCCAGGCTTACAGTTGGGTTTTTGTGTTTTTTTTTTTTTTTTTGTACCAGTGATGGAACTCAGGACCTCATGCTTGCCAGGCAGGTGGTTATAATGCTGAGCTAAATCCCCAGCCCTACAGTTGGGTTTTTAACAAATGGTTTTTACTCTCTTATTCACCGGATTCTATAACTATCACCTCTAGTTCCAGAACATTTTCATTACCCCCAAAATGAAACCCCATCCCCAGTAACAGTCCCTTCCCATTTTCCTCTTCTTATGTCCCCTGAAAACCACTGAGCTGCTTTTTGTCTCTGAATTTGTCTATTCTGGACATTTCATATAGCTGAAATCATGGAGTGTTTTTGGTGTATGTAACGGCTTTGTTATTATTTTGGTGTATGTATTGAGCTGCAGTTCACAGAATATATGACTCACCGTTTAGAGGTTCGATTCAGTGGCCTTGGGGTACTCACAGGATTGTGCAGCCATTGCCACAGCTGATTTAAGAATGCTTCCGCACCCCGAAATGGAACCTCCATGGCCTTTTAATGTCTTTTCCCCAAGCCTAGGAAACCATTTCTGCCTGTGTGTTTGCCTGTTCTGGACATTTTGTATAAATGGGCTAGTAAAATATGTAATTTAAGCATGCGTTTTCAGCTCTCCTGGAGTTTTTGGGTCATTTGGTAGCTACATTTAACTCTTGAGGAGTTGCCAAGCTGGTGTTCTTACATTCCTGCCAGCCATTTATGAAGGTATTAATTTCTGCGTATCCTTGCCAACTCTTGTGTGAGTTTTTCCCTCTCTGTTTTGTTTTGTTTTGAGCTCAATTGGCAATTGAACCCAATGTCTTTGCAGTGAGCTACAAATTGCTTAAGCTGGCCTCAAATTTGCTATGCTCCTCTATCAGCTTTCAAGAGTGCTAAGATTACAAACACGTACCACTGAGCCAAGTTTCCTTTTTTGTTTTATTTTTGTTGGTTGTTGTTTTTGCTGTTGTTGTTGTTGTTTTCGTTTTTTTGATCTTTTTGAGACAAGGTTTCACTGTGTAGTTTAGGCTGGCCTTAAATTCACTTTGTAGCCCAGGCTGGCCTCTAATTTACAGTGATCCTCCCACCTCAGCCTCCCAAGTGCTGGGGTTACAGGCATGTGCCACCCTTCCTAGCCAAACTTCCTTAAAAAAAAAAAAAAAAAAAGAGTATTATTATAGCTTTCCTGGTGGTGCGAAGTATATCTCATTGTGATTTTGATTTTCACTTCCCTAATGATTTATGATATTGAGCATCTTTTCCTGTGTTAGGGTTTTTTGTTTTTGTTTTTGTTTTTGTACTGAGAATTTAACTCAGGACCTTACACTATCTTTGTGTCTTCTTTGCAGAAGTAGGTATTTATGTTATAGCATTGTCATGTAAATCTGTTAAAAGGAATGGGGAAACTATGTAATAATCCACAATTAGGTTTCTGGGACCTAGCAACCTAGCAAGTAGTAGAATGATGTACTTACTGTAAGGCCCTAAATTTTATATAAACATACTCAGGTGTGTCATTCATGTATGTGCACCCGGTAACATTCCAGTAAGCGTCTGGGTGTGATAGAAGGAACTGTGCTGTCATGGTCTCCAGACTCATTATAATTAGGGTGAGGGCAGGGTATGATCAAAAAGGGTTTTTTTCTTATAAATTGTTACAGGTATTCATCGCTGTTAGACCAATAAAAAGTCTTAAAACCTTTTAAAATAAAATACCCAGGGTGAAAAACATGTGGAACGGAAGTGTTGGGAATGGCAGCAGGAGAGCCCAGATGGGCACTGCCTGCTGCCCCCAAGCGTGTCCATTGGCTCCCTCTGGAGCTTGGCTCTGTTTGGCCTGGTCCTTTCTGCGGCTGCTGCCGGGATGAGCTCCTTGTGGAAGGTGCAGCCTCCTCTGAGCACCATGGCCATGGCCGGGTCCGCAGGCCTCCTGGCTCACTCCACCCCTCGCTAGATATTGACGCCATCAGCCTGGCGTTCTTCCTGGCACGTTATTTTATAAAAAGCTCCGATATTGATTCCGATGAACCAGCAGGGTTAAGAATAATTTGTCCAACAGGTAATCAAGAAGTCACAACTTACATCTGTGCTGCTTCATCAGGAACTGCTTCTGTGAGCGCTCCGGGGAGAGTGATGGCCTGTCACGCTGGCGGAAACGCGCTGCACTCAGGCGGTCTGCTCTCTTCCAGGAATCTCACAGAACTTCGGGTTATTTTCAGCATTTGGGTTTTATCTCCAATTTAAATATTCAACATAAAGCTGCCATTTGAATCTGAGCGAGTGAGCTTGGGCTTTTTTTTTTTTTTTCATGACAAATTTGGCTTGTAAGCTTGCTTTTTTTTTTTTTTTTTTTTTTCTTTTTTGGAGACAGGATCTCACTGTGTATTCCAGGCTGGCCTTGAACTACTATGTAGTGCATGCTGGCCTCAAACTTGGAGCAGTGCTTCTGTTTCAGCCTCCTGGGTGCTGAGATTATAGGTGCCACCTGTGCCCGGCCGCTTCTGCCATTTCACACTGAAGATAGGTGCAAGGATGGAAAGCGGCAGGGCACATGCCAATGGGTACCACATCAGGCTGAGCAGGGACTCTTGGGTCTTGTTTTGTAAAGCTTTACCTTACCCCCAAACCTCTAGATTTCTGTGTTTGCCTGAGATGCAGGTGCCAAACTTGTGTGACTTATAAAACTTTACACTGATTTCCATTCTTAAATTTTCAGACTGAAAACTTGTAGAGCTCCATCAAAACCCTTTGGAGACACAATAGATAGTACTCACTTTTTCTAGAATAATCAGCCTGAGAAAATCTTTCTCATATTTAAATTTATGTTAAACTTTTTATTTTTTCTTCCAGGTATTCTCATGGGAGCAGTTATAAAAATTATAGAGTTTAAAAAACTGGCAAATTGGAAGGTAGGTTTGTGACTGTTTTATAACATCCTTTTTGCTGGTTGTTCATTTTAGTAACATTGATGCTGGCACTGGCTTTCTTATCAATGCATGACTCACATTGTCCCACTAATTTTCATTTGTTTTCCTGGTACTGGAGGTTGCATCCAGGGCTTTCACGATGAGTTACATTCCTAGCCCTTTTTTTTATTTTGAGACAAATCTCGCCTTTGGCTTACACAGGATGGGCTCAGACTTCTGATTGTGCTGCTTCAGTCTTCCAGAGCGCTGGGGTTAGTTAAGTATGTATTTGGCCTGTCTCATTACTCTTTGTTTGTTTGTTTTGTTTTGGGTTTTTTTTTTTTTTGAGACAGGGTCTCACTGTGCAGTCCAGGCTGGCCTTGAACTCATTGTGCAGCCCAGGATGGGTGAATTTTTTCCATCACTTTTTAACTACTTTATTAAATGCTTAAATTCGAGTCAATACCTTTACATATGATTTTTAGAACAAGCATAAATTGCCCACTATTTCAAGTGAATATAACAGCTCTCAGTGTCCTGGTTTTTTAGGGATTTTTGGTGGGGTTTTTTGTGTGTTTGTGTGGGGTTTTTTGGTTGGTTTTTGGTTCTTTGAGACAAGGTCTCACTGTGTAGTTCAGACTAGCCTTGAGCTCACTCTGTAGCCCAGGCTGGCTGCCTGCTCTCAGTAGTCCTCCTGCCTCAGCCTCCCAAGTGCTGGCATTATAGGCGTGCACCACCATGCCGGCTCCAGTGTCATGTTTTGTTGTGGTGTGCGTTTTTATAATCCTAGACTAATTTGCTTTATGAGGGGGGCTCACTAATTAACATTAAACAGTGTTTATTGCTCCAGGTCAGTCCACTCTGACAGCTGAAAATAATAAAATGTATCTGTCCAGCACTGTTAACCATAGAGTACTTTCTGTTCACTTCGGCTCGTGTTGTCCTCACAACAACCATTTGAGGCTACCTCATTTTTGCAGAGATCAAAGAGGTACCAGAGAGCTTGGGACACATCCAGTGTTGCAAAACTAGAAAGAAGGTGGCTGAGTGAGTCTCATGTCCAGCGCCCCCTTCCGGTGTAGGGTGTATTTGCCACACCACCTCGCAGTCCTTGGTTTGGTCTGTTTACCCAGGGTGTGAACATCACCTGGGGGTCCAAGGGCGAACTGCTGTCAAATTTCAACTTAGATTCCATATTGAGTGGAGAAAGATTAATGTGTGAGGGACAAAATTCATTTTGTGGAGGAAAAGGAGGATCGTTTCAAAGTCATGATTGTGTGGTTAAAACTTTACGCACTGGAGCCCTTCCTACTTCTGTGGAACTGAGATTAATTTACCTCTGCTGTAAAATTTGCAAAGCAAGCCTTATAGTCTGAACTAAAGTACAACTTAAAATTATTATAAGTAACATTCAGGGGAGAAAAAGAATATTCAGGAAATACTCTATCCAGTAGATTCTCAAGAGCGCACACTGAAGGCCTGGTGTGTGCAGAATGCCTTGCATGGGGAGGGGTGAGTGGGGCGAAAGACCCCCCAGAGAACATTCTTTCTGCCTTGCTGCACCTTGGTTAAGGTTAGCCACCACTTGGAGGAAAAGTTGAAGGGAGGGTAGGAGAATGGGGAAAAAGTAGCGGAGTGGGGTGTGTGTGTAAATAACGTTAACCACCCCAGAAGTGACTCGTGTTAGGGGAGGTCACGGACTGGAAGCCCACTCTCCACTGCTGGGCTGATGTGTGTGTCACCTGCTAACCCATTTTTAGAATTTGATTTTAACCAAAGGTACCATGGCAGTTAGGGACCAAAGATGGGGGTGCTTAAAACCACAGATTTGAGCAGGTCTCAATAGTGAATGCCTGGGAGGCTGAGGCAGGAAGATTATCAAGAGTTTGAAGCCAGGGCTGGGGATTTAGCTCAATGGCTTAAGCACTTGCCTGGCAAGCACAAGGTCATGAGTTCAATCCCCAGTATCAAAAAAAAAAAAAAAAAGAATTTGAGGCCAGACTGAAATATAAAATGAGCCCCTATCCAAAAAAACAAGACAAAACTATATCAAATAGGTTTGTCCCCTCACAGTCTGGAGGCCAGAAATTGAATATAAAGGTGTGGGAAGGGCTGCAGAGAAGAATCCTTTATTGCCTCTTGTAGTGCCTCATGGCCCTGGTGTCCCTTAGCTTATGATAGCATAGCTCCCGTCTCAGTCCCTGTCTTCATGTGGCCTTCTCCATGTCCCTGTACCCTTTTTTGTCTCTTACAAGTTCACTTCTGTTGGGCTTAGACCCCCTATCCTGGTGTGATCTCGTCTCTGTCCTTGTCTTAGCTGGATCCTGACCCTCACAGCTGCAGAGACCCCATTTCCAAGGACGGAAGAGGGGTGTGGGGGAGGGGCGCTGTGCATCCCCTCTGCCTCCTCTGCTCCTTTCCCCAGGGATTTAGTTTCTGGGTCTCCAGAAAGGCTGCCTGGTGGTCAGGCTGCTCCGCCCTGTAACACACAGCGCGCAGCCCACTGCCTTTCACAGGGGCCGGGTCTGAGTCATGAGCACGTGGTAATGCTGTTATTTTAAGACTTCATAGGGCTTTTTTCAGAAGTCACCATTTGCTTCTATTTTGAGTCTTTTTGAATGTTATTTTAAACTTTAAGGTAACAGCTGTACATTTATAAGAATACATTTAGTCATCCTTTTGAACAGCAATTTTGACAAGAAATCAGACTGTCAAGATTGTGACGGGAGCATTCATAGGAAAAGGGGCCTGATTCTGTAATAGAAAATAGCCTGTGTATAATGTGTTGCCACTCTTGGCTTAAGTATCTTGCACCAGTTCTACCAGCAGTTAAAGAGTTGTATTAATATAGAAGGCAGCGTTCTTACCGTCTCATCCCCCGGGAGACAGCCATCGTTTCATAATGGAGTTTAAATTCAAGGGGGGAAACCTGGCTCAGGGCTCCCTTTGTGGCCCTCCCACGGCATCAGGTGGGAATCGCGGCACAGCCTCGACGCAGGCAGGTGGCAGAGGGCTCGATGGGCACAGGGCAGGCAGAGCTATGGTGCACTTGTGGGCTCTGCTGTTCTCTAAATGGATCCTTTTGGGGCCAACCACTTGCTTTTTCTGGAGGGTTCCAATTTGTGGAATTGTTTTTGCATGTGTCTGAATTAAAGCTAATTAAAATTAATTGTCTTTCCTTGGTAAGGAATAAAAAGCGTGCTTGTTACGCTTGGAAGCAGTCCATTGTGCTGTTTCTTTTGCTGGTTACCCTTCAAAAAAAAATCCCTTCCATCTTCGAATGCAGTTTAACTTCTGGCCTCTCATTTTGCTTGGTTTTATTATCCAGTAGTCATTTACACATGACTCGTTTCCACTCTTGAGAGAATTATGATTTCATCTTTTCATTGATTGATTTCTTAGTAGCATAAACTCTGTGCCTCTGAAAATATCCACTTTATATTTACAGGAAGAAGAAATGTTTCGTCCGAATATGTTTTTCCTGCTCTTGCTTCCACCTATTATCTTTGAGTCCGGATATTCTTTACACAAGGTGAGGCTCAGGTGCTTGGGAGTGTTTTTGGTCTGGATGGCTTTTCTTGTCTACAGGCCAAGTTTCCTAAGAGTTCGGGTGTTAATTTAGCAACGCTCCTTTCCTTCCTGGGGGCACAGGGTGAAAACCAGACACCAGTGCCCAGCTTCAGGGTAGTAACAGACAAGATCCGTTAGCTGCTGCGATGACTCCAGGCTGTATGGCTTGTCGAGCCAGTGTTTGCACAGGACAGTGCTTTGCCAGGGAAGATGGCCAGAGCGAGTTTCCTTGGCACACAGGTGCAGATGACACACCTACTTCTCGTGTTGGATACGAACTCACACCTGTTAAGAGGATGATCTTTGTCCTGAGGGAACAGGGACATGTGTGTGCCCCAGGCCATTTGCTTCTTTCAACTCACCTGATGGGGGCCCTGTCACTCCTTGGGCGGATCTTTCCTTTTTTTTCTTTTGTCTTTTTGAGACAGGGTCTCTCTATGCAGTTGGGGCAGACCTTGAGCTCACTTTGTAGCCCAGGCTGGTCTCGAACTCCCAAGGATCCTCCTGCCTCAGCCTCCCAAGTGCTGGGATTTCAGGCGTGAGCCACCATGCCCGGCTAGATCTTTCCTTCTTGTCTCTTCTCTGTGCCCTGTCCTGCACTCTAACTCACAGTTATTCATCACTATCCCCAGGCCTCCATCTCTCTCTGCTCTGCCCAGCCCAGCTACGCTGGAGTCAGATCCTTTCCATTGCCGCCTGTCGTGCTCAGGTCCCTGGCCCTGTCTCTCCTGCAGTTGCTCTGCCCATTCTTGCCTCCCAGCTCCCAGCCAGCAGCGTCGCAGGCCCTGCCCTTGAACTGGATTGTGGGGCTGGTCTTTCACAGCTGTTGATGTATGTTCTCCTGTGTTAATCTTCTTTAAATATAAATGCACTTGAGTTTTGAAATAAAGTGACTCAATTTAAAGTGATAATACAGCAGGTATTTTTGAGAATGTTACAAAAAAAAAAAAAGATGAGGATTAACCAGGCATGGTGGTGCGCTCCTGCAATTCCAGCACTTGGGAGGCTGAGGCAGGAGGATCATTGCAAGTTCGAGACCAGCCTGGGCTACAAAGTGAGCCCAGGGCCAGCCTAAACTGCATAGTGAGACCCTGTCTCAAAAAGACCCCCCACAAATGGTGAGTGTTGGAAGAACTAAGGCTGGACCAACTCTAACGTGGAGGGAAGAGCCTGAGAGGGCTCCGGACGCCGAGACCTGCAGGTCTGACCAGATGCTGTCCCCTGCAGGCTCTGTGGTCAGTAAAAATCAAAAATAAAGCCTCAACACCCCCCAGCCCTGCTTCCCAGATTGCTTAGAGACCTGGGCTAGATGAAAGATGGAAGTGGAGTGCTGCGGCTGCTTGTCACTGACACTGTCACTGTCTAGTGTTAATAATCCTGTTCCCCTGGGGAGTCCCAGTGAGCCCTTACACTAGGCGGGGCACGTACTCGGGATCATAGCAGTGCACCACCACACCCTGCCTAATTTTTTGAAAAGATAAATGTGTTTAAAACTCAGAGGAAAATAATAGTTTCGTAGAAAAATATTTCTTTGAAGATGAGTTTCCAGCAGAAAAGTGTGATATTTGATATGAAAGGGACTGATGGGAGTTGGGAATCCACATTCAGAGACTTTTGTCCTCTCTCTCCCCTCCTCCAGAGAAGACAGGAGGTTGACTTTTAAGTGTTTTATTCTTTGTTTTTCTTCATTTATTTTTGAGACAGAGTCTCACTGTGTAATCTAGGCTGACCTTGAGCTCACTTAGGTAGCCCAGGCTAGCCTGGAACTCCTGTAGTCCTCCTGCTTCAGCCTCCTGAGTGCTGGGATTATAGGTGCACCAACATTTCTGGCTAAAAACTAGGATTTTTGTCTATACCAACAGTTAGGATCGCGTATAGTCCACAGAATTCTAACAGCTTCATTTCCTCAATCCTATGGATTTTTTTTAAAGCAGTACTACGGTGTGAACTCAGGACCTTCACACTGAGCTACATCCCCCCAGCCTTTTTTTATGTTTTTGTGACAAGTTCTTGCTAAGTCACTAAGGTATCCAAACTGGGTTTGAATTTGGGATCCTCCTGCGTTAGCCTCCCAGAGTGCTAGTATTATATGCCGAGCTAATCCTGGTGAAATTGGTAGATGTTACTGTGCTCTTTGTTTTTTGGGTTTGTTTTTTTGGTGGGGGGATGGTTGGTACCAGGCATCGAACTGATGACCTCACACTTCCAGGCAGGCGCCTATGTCGCTGAGCTAAATCCCCGGCCTGTTGTGCTCTTTGGACTTGACTATTTTCTGTTAAATGTTATAAAGGATACATACATGCATGTTTTATTTGACACATTTGGTGATGAGCTGGGCATGGTGGCACAGGCCTATAATCCCAGCTGAGGCAGGAGGATCTTTCAAGTTTTAGGCCAACCTGGGCTGCATAGTGAGTTCAAAGTCAGCCTGAACTGCATGGCAAGATCCCGTCCCAAAAAACATAATTGAAGGTGGGCGTAGTAGTGCTTGCCTGCAATCCCAGCACTTAGAAGGCTGAGGCAGGAGGATCACTATGAGTTCAAGGCCAGCCTGGGCTACAAAGTGAGTTGAAGTCCAGTCTGAACTGCATAGTAAGACCTTATCTCAAAAAGACCCCCCCCAAAAAAAATTTGATGATGATGCCAATAGAATGAGATAAAATTATTAAAAGACCTGGATGGCACAAAAAGTTTCTGATGGTATAATGTTATCTTGACATTCTTTATAACCACCTTTCTTAATTAAACGAAAAAATGTAGTTGTATAACTTTAAGGCATTGATCAGATCTGAAACCCACTTGATCCTTCTGTAGCTGTGTACCAGGCATCTTCCACCTGACAGGTGGCATGTGGGTGACTGTGTTGAATAAAAAGCTTATTTCATTGCCTCATTGAACCTGCAGCCTTGTGAGAGAGACAGATATTAGTCACACAGTTACATAGGTGACTGAACCATATCTGGTACCATTGGGAACGGCCCACCCAAGAGAGCAGGACCCCAGCTGGGAGCCAGGTAAGGGACCAAGGATGACATCCTTCAGGAAGTGTCTTGAGGTCACAGCATACTGCAGGTTCTCCGTGCAAAGAGGAAGAGTGAAAATGCTCACAGAACCTGGCACACAAAGGCCAGCTTGCTGCCCAGAGAGCACAGAGGGCTTCCCAGGGCTCGAGCCACCAGGTTTACATTAAGCTGCAATTCAGGTGGAAGTGGGGATCGGCTTGAAGACAGCATCCTCAGATTTGTCAGATCATTCTGGAAGCATTAGTGAGTGGGAGAGGGACCAGGAATGCATGAGGGGATTTGTGAGACGCTGTTGCATTGGTCTAGTGAGAACTGATGGGGCAGGAGCAGGGAGCTGTGTGTGACTCTGGGGCTCTGCGGGAGGTGGGGTGAAGGAGGAGTTAGGTTCCCAGCCTGCCACAACAGGCAAGCCATGGTGCCCTTGCTGAGAGTCCACCCAGCCAGAAGGGCAGATGCAGGTCATGCTGCCAGTGGCAGGCGACTCTAATCATTTCTGTGTGCTTTTTTAAACAGGGCAACTTCTTTCAGAATATTGGCTCCATCACCTTGTTTGCTGTATTCGGTACGGCGATCTCTGCTTTTGTAGTAGGTGGCGGAATTTATTTTCTGGGCCAGGTAAGAAAAGTATCTTTGAAAGACTTTGATGATCTCACCTTCTGAGAGCTCCAGCAGGAAGTGGGGTGGGGCCCCCTCCTGGGCCTGGATCTGCAGTTTCCCTGCCTTCCTGGAAGGGATCCCCAGTGCAGGAGGCACAGCAGGAGCATGCAAGGGTGTCTCTAAGTGCTTCCCCCACCAAGGTGCCTGGAACTGAGTGAATCTTTTCCATAATCCCCCAAAGCATTCAATTGTGTGTGCAGATCAATAGTGTCTTACATTGAAATGCCTAAAAATGCAGCAGATCATAGACTGTCATGGTTTTCCCATGGTAACAGTATCAGTTCTGTTATGGAGTTGACAGAATCAGGTTTGAGTGTTGTTTTTAAATAAAAATTCACATTTTAAATCAAAGATGATTCTGAGTCTCTTCACTCAGTTCTGAGCCCTCCACCTGTAGAATTATATTCCTCGGATTTCCCAGCTTTACAGGCCACTTTGGCAGTGACCCGCACCAGTCCTGTGTTCTGCACTTTGAGCCTTGAATTAAATGTGCATTAACCCAGGTCAGGTGCACCTAGGAAGCAGTGCTTGCAGATCTGCACCGTGCATGTCCATGCACATGCCACTTCCTTTACTGTCATTTGCAGAAAGGTTGCTGCCCCAGTGCCAAAAGCTTGCAGCTCTGGCTCCTGGACGGCCAGCAGATCACTCTTAGTGTCGGTGGTTTTCTTCTCTTGGTAGTTGAAGCCCATTTCTCCTGACCTCCTCCCCATCACTGCCTAGACAGCACTGCAAGGAGCAAATCTGTCTTTATGCAATTTTCTTCATTGTTCAGCTTTTTGTATCAAAGAGGAATAGAGAAGAAAACTACAGCTAACTGGGTTTGGAAAGTGTAGCATTTTGCTCCCTATTTTTGTTGTATGGTGACTGAATGCATGCTTAACCCAAAACCTAGGTGTTTTATTTTTAAAGTGGTTTGGGGACTGAAGATTAATGTCCTTATTAGTTGATAATAAAGCACTGATGGACATTTTAATCTTCCTGACTGTTCTCCAGGGGTTTTTTTTGTGTGTGTCTGTGTGTTTGTGTGTTTTATTTTACAGGCTGATGTAATCTCTAAACTCAACATGACAGACAGGTAAATGCTTTACTTTGCAACTCCCATGCGACTGCTGTACAGGCTGGGGACATTTGTCCACACTGCTTCTTGGGTGTGGTATTTCCTTCTTTACTCCCTCTCCCCCTTGCTGGTGATTTCTGCTGTACAATCTATTCTGAATTAATTTTCATCTCCAAAAGGAATCAAAATTATATTGAGGGCTTTTGAAGACTGCTAGTCTAAGCATTGCTGGTTGAAGCATTTTAATTTAAACTTTGGAGGATGCAGGTCCCTCCATTAACTGGCCCACCCATATACACGCACACAGCGCACTGCTAGCCTTTTACTATTACTAAGAATTATCTTTGGCTGGGCATAGTAGTGCACACCTGTAATCCCAGCACTCTCAAGGCTGAGGCAAGAGGATTGCCAGGAGTTGGAGGCCAGCCTGGGCTACATAGTTGGTTTAAGGCCAGCCTGAACTGCACAGCAAGACCCTGTCTCAGACAAAACAAACAAAAAGTCAGCTTCAGCAATTTACAAGTCTTTCCTATAGCTGTAATGAAAGTGTCCTTCTGATAGATGGCAACTGGAGAAGAGAATGAAGTGGGACTCTCACTCTCAGTTTTCAGGCAAGGCTGGATGGGGCTGGTGAGGGAGAGGCAGGTGGTGCAAGGGCCCTGTGGTGATGTCCTCTTGACCCAAAGCTGCGCTGGTGAACACTGGGCAGAGTGCTGCCTGGGAGCCTGTCCAGGAGTTTCTGTTTCTTTTTGTGTTATGGGGATCAAGCCCAAGGGCACTCTACCACTGAGCTATATCCTTTTGTTTTGTTTTATTTTGTTCGTTTGTTTGTTTTCTGAAACAGGACCTCACTGTATAGTCCAGGCTGGCCTTAAACTCACAGCTGATCCCCCTGCCTCAGCCTCCCATGCCTGACTATTTGATTTTGTTGAGACAGGGTTTTGCTAAATTGCCCAGGCTGGCATCCTTGTGATTCTCCTGCCTTGGCCTTTCAGGCAGCTGGGATTACTGTGTTTGTGCCTTCACACCCGGCCTGGGAATTTTCTTAAAGAAATCGGTTTAGTAAGAAGCAGTCAAGGGGGCATGGTGATCGGCCCTGTATTCCCAGTTACTTTGGCTATATATATATATATATTTTGTTTGTTTGTTTTGTTTTGTTTTTTTGAGACAGTGTCTTGCTGTGTAGCTCAGGCTCAAATTTGTGGTGATCCTCCTGCCTCAGCCTCTCAAGTGCTGGGATTACAGGTGGGTGTCACCATGCCCAGCCAACCCCAGTTACTCTGGAATCAGAGTTTGAGGCCAACCTGGGCTACATAGTGAGACCTTGTAAACCTCCCCTAAAAGAAGGCCACCAAGGTGGCTGTCTCAGAAAATACTGGATCTAGTGCTGAACAAGTGCCGTGCCAGGTGCAGCCCCCACCAAGTCCTGGCAGCATGCGGTGAGCGTGGCTGGGTGGGGGTGGGGCCCCAAGCCCTTCTGGGGGGCAGCCAGAGCTCACAGTCTAGCAGCGACCTAGCTCCTTGGAACTGGACTCTTGGAACTCTTTTCCCAGAAATGTGCTTCTGGTAATATCCCTCAGCCCTGTCCAAAATTTAGTTTGGAACTGTCATTTTAAGAAAGTTTTCCTACATAAACAAATAGCCACAGTCTTATCCCTGTTCCACAGGAGCTGGGAATAAAGCAGCACAGATGCCCCAGGTTTCTTAGATATTTTGCAAGTTAAAAAAAAAAAACACCACTCAAAAGTTTGCCGCAGTTGGGGTAGGACGCCTAGCCAGAGACACAGGTGGTGCTAGATACTTGTTTGTGAGACTGAACTGGAGCAGTGGTTGGGGTGTCGGGTTGAGGGGCATCAGGGCTCGCCTGCAGACACGCGGGGTGAGGGCCGTGTAGTGGGCAGGTGCTCTCTGCTATTAGAAAGAGATCACTCCCGCACAGCGGGAACCTGCTGGGGTGGAAGAGGCAGGACTGTGGCCTCAGGGCACACATTTGCCCAAAGGCGACAGTGCTCCTCGCCTCTTCTCTTCCTCACCTCTTCTCTTCCTCGTCATGTGATGCCGGGGATGAAGCGCAGGGCCATGTGCAGACTCCGCCAGGAGCACACCTGGTCCTGTTCAAACAAAGGTTTTATTAAAAGGCCAGTTTTCTGGGTGTTGCCAGGGAATCTATTCCCTTTTTAAAATGTCAACAGCTTCCACCACTTTTCAGAAACAGCACACAGGCTAAAGATGAGGCACACAGAGCATTTGTCGCAGCCTCTGCACTGTGAAAAATACAAAAATGACTTCATGGCACACTTTTGGTATTAAAGATATTTCTGTGACAGATTTCACCCTAAAGGCCTGGATTATTTCCCTAGTGTAGTCAGTTTCCTTCTCATTTGGTTGATGTTGCTACTTCTGGAGGTAACAGAATAAAGGAAGCACACTTTAAATTTGCACTTGTCACCCCTGGCCTCACTTGCAGAGGCTCGACATGGCAGCACTGTGGACCAGGCTGGCCGGAGACAAAGGCCTCTCGGAGGCTCGGGGTCTGTCTCGGCTTTGTCACTCCGCCCCCGTTAGGTGCCTGAGCAGAGAGCTAAGTGTGTTGTATGATTTATGCAAAGCACTTTTTCCTGAGATGTTATTATGGAAAGTCTCAAAGACAGAGGAGCAAGGCTGCACAGTGAGCGCCCACTCAGCCACCTTCTGGACGTCACTGTCACTGTTTTGGTGCCTGCTTTCCCTCTGTCCAGCCCACCATTCTTTGTGGCTCCCCAGTGGCACTGACACAGTACATAGCCAGGCCGAGTACTGTGCAGCTCAGATGTGACACAGATGAGCTTAAGTGTAGAAAGGAAATTTGGGGCCGGGGATGTAACTCAGCGGCATAAGCACCTGCCTGATAAAGGCAAGATCATGAGTTCAATTCCTGGTACCAGAAAAAAGAAAAAAAAAGGAAATTTGGCTTGCAAGACTAGTGTCCCCCAGGAAATGGCTTCTGGTGTGATGCCCTCAAAGGCCTGCAGCTTTGGAACTCTGCTGTTCTTTGTGGTCTCATCTTAGTCCCCCTGACTGGCCTCCTCTTGGTATGCGGTCCCCCATGGCAGCTCTGCTGGCCCAGGCTCACAGCATCCCCTCAGCCACCCCTCCCAAGAGGGCCAGCCTAGTCCTGGGACCTGATAAAACACTGATGATGCCCTTAGGGCTCCACATAGGAAGACAGGGGTGCTCTTACCAAGACAGAGGGTGTAGGTGCTGAACAGAGAGAAGCTGGCTCTCCGCCCTGCTGTGTGTGCATTCCTTGGGAACCAGGAGAGGCCAGCCGAGCCATACTCATTGAGCCGCAGAGGGAGGGCGTGTCTCACTGCCCTCCTCCCGGTGCCCTCCCGGTGTTGCTGTGAGCGAGGGGGTGAGAATAAAGAGGAGGCCTAGTGGGTCTGGGCTGCAGTAGGCCCTAGGCCAGCTGCCGCCTCTGCTGTCTCCTGTCCCCCTGCTCTCCTTCTGCCTCCCACAGGCATCTGGGCTGTGCCCAGCACTGGTCCTGGGACACCCCAAGATGAGAGAACATGTAGGCAGTTTCCCCTGTGAGGAGGGTGAGGTGTGGGGATGAGGGCTGAGCAGAGGCCCTGTGTGGGCCTGGCCCTCCCTGGGATCAGAGGCCCTGCTGGATGAATTTTCACTTGTCACACTCTCAGGCAACTGTCACAGAAACCCCAAGCAGTACACAAAGGGTTGTGTCATCAGCAAGGCAGCCGAGCATTTCCTCCCGTCTGCACCCCTCTGCCATGGCTGCTGGGGCGGAGGTACAAACTCCCTGCCCCATGCCCAGTGTCACTCTGCCCTTGCAGACTGCATGCTTGGTGACAGGGCTGGTGACTACAGTGTAGTGCTGTACCCTCTGGCTACATATTTTGTCCCACATCAAGTAAGGGGACAACAGGCCTAGTCCTTCTGCTCAGCCAGCAAGGGCCCTCACAGAAGCTGAGGACAAGAAGGCCTTCAGGTCCACTAGAGGGAGTCAACGAGCACCGGGAAAGAAATCTTCAGACCCTTCCTGTGGCTCCTGAGGTGTCATGGGGGACCTAGGCCTGCCTCCGTCACAGCCTCAGCAGTCTCCTGCCACCCTGCCACCACCAGCACCAGTGCAGCTTCCCTTTGTTTCACAGGCGGCCAGCCCGAATCCCAGGTTCAGGAGTACTTGTTCTCACCTCTGTCCCAAATATCTTGGCCACTTCTTCTTGTCACAGAGCTTTTTGTTCATTTGTCATTCACAGAGGCCTTCCCTGGCCCACTGGCCAAGTGGGCTCCCACACGCATCTTCCTTTGCCAGGCCACTCTTTTGGATATCACCATTTACATCCTGGGTCACTGTTGCCATTTTCTAAATTTGGCTTGGTTTCTGTGTTGCTGCTCCCACCCTAATGACCGACGTGGCTGATGGGGCTGCGTGCCTTTGAGATGGCTCTACGCCGTTCTGCCTCCTGTCCGGCAGTCCTCAGTCAGCGGCAGTTGGTGGCTTGGCGCCTGGCAGTCCTCAGTCAGTGGCAGTTGGTGGCTTGGCGCCTGCGGTGTGGAGGGCTGAGGTCCTGGACACAAGGGTAGGGCAAGGCCTAGGGTGCAGTGAGCACCACAGAAATGTTTGCTGTGGGGATGAGCGGAGGAGGCAGTTGGTGAATATTTGTTGGAGGTGACAGCATCATGCTGGGTTCTTTCTCTGAGACCTAAAGGCCTGGCTGGAAGCCAGTACGATGTCGGCCACCCAGGCTATACATCTGGAGTTGTGGTGACTGTAGCTGTGTTCTTAGATGTTGTACATCAGAGTGGAGGCTAGCACTGATCCTGATGGCACTCAGCCTGGTGGCAGGGGCAGAACAGAGGTCAGACCCAGCACTCTTGGACTACTGGCCTCTGGCTGCTCTGACCAGCAGGGCTGGGCAGTGTGTCATGTACTTGAGCAGAAGCCTCATGCATCTCTGGGCAGGATCAGGTGTTAGTGTTGGCAGGTAGAATGTGGCCATTCCCAGCCCTTCTTCCAGGGTGGCCTCTGCCCGACTCACAGAGTCCAGCAGCAGATGCCAGGAAAAAAATGCCCATCTTCCATCGCACTTCAGCTGCCGCGTGTGCCCTTGTGTTGTGTGGACTGTGGTTGTTTGCCTAGGTGTTGGTGTGTGGACCAGGTGATACGCCTCATAGAGCCGCCCTTCCTTCTCTCCTTCCAGTTTTGCCTTTGGTTCCCTAATATCTGCTGTCGACCCAGTGGCCACGATAGCCATTTTCAATGCTCTGCACGTGGACCCTGTGCTCAACATGCTGGTCTTCGGAGAAAGTATTCTCAACGACGCAGTCTCCATTGTCCTGACCAAGTAAGTGCTGGACAAAACAGAGGGCCCTGTAACAGAAGGTCAGACATTCCACACAGCTTCCTGTACAGCAGCTTGTCCCCTGGGTGATCCGCCCACCTACTGGCTTTCCGTATCTCCACCGGCTGACAAGCCATCTTGTACCACAGGGAAGTGTCAGGGTCTTGGGTGAGTGATGAGGAGAGCAGAGCCCACCTCTTCTGACCTCCCTCTTATTGTGGCTTCTGAGCTCAGCTTCTCATCAGCATCAGAATCACTGAGAAAGCTTAATAAATGTGACATCCTCAGGCCACATCCTCGGAGCCTCTCATTCAGCTGACCTTTGTGAGTCCAGACCTTTAGTCTTAATGTATTTCCCAGGTGGTGATAAGCAGCCAGCCCAAGGACCAGCACTGGGCAGCATTGTTGGAGACAAAAACAAGAAGCTCCCAGCACTTGGGAGGCTGAGGCAGGAGGCCAGCTTGCGAGTTTGAGGCCAGCCTGAACTACATAGCCAACCCAGCCTCAGAAGGGAAAAGAAAAAGAAAAAGCGAGAAGCGTGGGACTGAGGGTTGTTGCAGTGCTAAAGTGCTTGCTGTGCATGTGCGAGGTCCTAGGTTCCACCCACAGTGCAAACAGAAAAGCAACAGAGGCCCCGCTCTCATGCTCCCTACCCTCCCACCTTCACAGCTGTGCAGGAGGGGTCCTGCTGGAAGATGCCATTGTATAAAAGCTCCTTTGGAAAGGGCAGGTCTCTTTCAGGTGTTCGCAGGCATTACTGCCTTATCTGATGGGATCTGAGAAATTAGAGCCAAATTATAAAACATAAGAATTTTTATGTTGGAATAAAATGGTGTTCTGTAGAGGAAAGAGCCCAGGGTTTTTGTTTGTTTTTGTTGGTACTGGGGCACAAAGCTAGGGCCTTACACAAGCTAGGGAAGTGCTTTTCTACTGAGCTACATCCCCAGCCCAAGCCCAAGGTTTGAAATTGGGGTTCCCCAGATTCGGGGCCTGTTGGTGCCAACTGGCCATGTGAGGCTGGCCCAGCCCCTGCGCCTCTGGGAGCTCCTGTTTCCTCAGCCATAAAACGAGACTAAGAAGGCCTCAGGCTCAGGTGGGATGAAGAACTGATGGTTAAATGCTACACTATGTGAAATGTGAAACCCTGTCCTCCTCCAACCCTGCCTCCAGTAGGTTCTACCATTTTGCCTGGTTTCGCCTACCTTTGCAGGCAGAACTTAGCAAGTATTGCTTAATTGCAAGAAGTACTTAACAGTCTTTTAAAAACCATATGTTAGAGTATTTTTTGTTATTTCAAAAGTAATAATGTGTATTCACAGAAAATTTAGTAAAACCACAAGCAGAAAAGAAAAAGAAGCTTCACACATCTTCACTGTGTATAGATAATTATGGTTAACAACTTGATGCTAGTGTACATATATTTTATTTAAATGAGCTTATATCTCAAATAATAAAATTTCCTCATTGAACAGAGTTGATAAAATGATCTTCAGCTGGGCTTGGTGGCACTTACCTGTTATCCCAACACTTGGAAGGCTGAGGCAGAAGTATTTTGGGGGGGTGGGGCTCGGGATCGAACTCATGACCTCGAGGTTGCCAGGCAGGCACTTGTGCTGCTGAGCTAAGTCCCCGGCCCAAGGCAGATGGGTTCTAAGGCCAGTCTGGGCTATGTAGAGAGTTTAAACCATGAGAGCTACATAGCAAGACCCTGCCTCAAAAACCAAATCAAAACAAAATAATAATAATCTTCTGTAACATTACCTTACTGGGTACAGTGTTGCTTTCTTTAGATTTACTACGATGTGATATATTCCTTCTCACTGGCTTTTCTGTGTTTGTCTTGGCACACATTTCATAGCTTTGTTAGGAAATTATACATCATGCTGCAGGACCTTTAAAAACTCTGATGGCAACATTTTTTCTTACCTGCGATCTGTTCTGAAAGCTGCTTAGTCTCTGGATTTTACTTTATCTCCTACCCTGGTATGTATATTGGACATTTGTGATAAGGAATTTTGCCCAACTTGGAGGTGGCATTTATATATTATTTTTATAATTATTATTTTTATACATTAGGAGCTAAACTCAATTGCTTTCTCTCTATTTAAAGAAAAAGAGCTGTCAGAGCTAGGGCCTTTTGTGAACTTTTCCAGGTCTTGCTGCTACAAAAACGCCAAAGGATAGGAGGTATTTTTGAAAAAATGAGGCATGGTGGCATCATTGTGTGGAGACTTATGTTCTTCCTGGAAAAGTACCTTTGAAGGCCACGCTCACCTGTGCTCACCTGTGCTGCCTGTTCCCGCAGCTGGCTTCATGCACAGTATGCACCTGGTGTCTTCGCCACCACCCCAGGGAGGCACAGACCAGACCAGCGGTCACCTCACTCACTGACGTCGGAGGGTGCGCAGCTGCTTGGCTGCTTGGGTGGAGCCTTCTGTAGCTGCTGCTCAAAGACCAGGGGGCTCAGGGTCTCAGTCCATGGTAGGTGGAAGCTGCTTGTAGCCAAGTGAGCAAGCGGCACCAGTGAGTGTGCAGGACCCAGGAAGGCTTTTCATTGTGCACCAGGCCTGCAAGACCAGGGGACACTTCCAGACAGCAGCGGGAGGGAAGGACGTGTAGAGCTGGCCTCTTCTGTTGGCACTACCCGAACTCCAGCTGCTGGGAGCTGCTGTCCCCATTCCTTGGCTAGGAGCTGGGGTCAAATCTCATAGTTAAGAGGACTGTTGTTTCCAGAGTGATCTGACACTTTTATCTTCGCAACTCAGAGAATACACGACTGCATGTAAGTGCTGTTACCTTCCAAAGTACTAGCAGAAAGCAAAGTATTGTCTGTTTCCTTATTAACTTTGGATTAGGGCTGGGGATTTAGCTCACCAGCATAAGCGCCTGCCTTGCAAGCGTGGAGGTGTGAGTTCAATCCCCTGGTACAAAAAAAAAAAAACAACCTTTAGATTATTTTCGGTTTCAGTCTGTTTCAATGACAGTTTATTCCCATACCAATTGCTGTAGAAAACACCTTACATTTTCTCTAGCTACTACTTAAGAATACTGACTGGACCATAAAGCAGCATTGTCCTATAAATCTCAAGACAGTAGATGCAGAACGGTGAGAAGTAATGTGGGAAAGAATAGCAAAGCGAAACAAAAAAAGAAAACTTAAAAAGAAAAGAAACAGCTAAGGATTGCCAGGTTGGAAAAGCCCAAATGCGCTTATTGATCTGGAGATCAGAGCCCATGGGTGGGCCTGGACCTGCTGTGAAGCGGAGTTAGTTTCTTTTGGCTTTGCTCCCTCAGTATAAAAAGGAAGCAGTGAGAGCAGCCTGCATTCAGCTGGTAGTGACACTCATGCATGTGGTCTGCAGTTCCCCGTGGCAACCCAAGGTGACAGTGACCTTCCAGAGCCCTTCTCCAAGGAGAGCCTAGTGGACCCCCACGATCCCCAAGATGAGCTTTAACCTACGATCTGCAGAGACAGAAAGTAGGGAGGGGGAGGGGGTGTGTTCAGGGGAGTCTAGAAAACTTGTGTGAAGAATGGGAGAGTTCTTTTTCCTAAGGCTCTCAGAATCTATTGTGTTATTCTTAGCTGTGGATCTCCAGAAAAGACTTCCTCAGGTCTTTACCCAAGTTTACATTTTGTCAGAGATTTATGTTTGTTTGTTTGTCTTTTTGAGAAAAGGTTTTGCTATGCAATTCAGGCTGCCCTTGATCTCACTTTGTAGCCCTGGCTGGGAACCCAACCACACCTGGCCTGTCAGAGATTATTCTGCTTGAAAATGAAATGAGGAGAGCTGGGTGCGTTTGCACACACCCACAATCCCAACACTCAGAAGACTGAGGCAGGAGGATTGCCATGATTTAATGCCAGCCTGGGCTACATAGTTAATTCAGTACCAGACTGCATAATGAGATCCTCTCTCACAAAAGAAACAAAGAACAAAAATGAAGTGATGAAGCCGAATGTTGCTGTTAACGATTCTTGGTTTTATTTACAGCTTCAGTAGAAACGCATTGAGTGCCGAAAGTGTGCTGGGCATGCTGTAGGCCCCAGCCGGATGGACAGAGGCTCGGTCCTTGTTAGAATGACTCACTGCGGTTTCACCTGTGGTGGGGAAAGCAGGCCTGTGAGGACCTGTAAATGGGCTGCCTGTGTGAGGGGTCAGGGTGGGTGTCCCGAGGGAGTGTCACTGACCCTTGCTCTTGATCACAGGACAGATGAGAGAGTTAGCTGGGGCCAGGGTTGGCCCATAGGGAGACGCCAGTGACAGTGGGTCCACCCTGAGTGGGGAGGGCATGAGGTCAGAGAGGTGAGGGAGCCTCGTCCTGCTAAGCCTGGGCTTCCTCCTGGGACCATCACACACTGCCCCGGAGTGTGGAGCAGGCCAGGCACTGGCTGGGTGAGCATTTTAAAGAGGTCACTTGGGCTTGTGGAGTGCAGACCTGGTGTGGTGGTAAGACGGGGTGGCCACGGCAGTGGTGGCAGGCACCGCCCGGAGTGGGAGATCAGAATGGGAGGGAGAGAGATGGACACGGTTGAGAACTGAGGACTGGGCAGGGGGTGCAGCTGATGCAAGGACAGGAGAGGACGGAGCCGAGAGTCCGGAGCACTGGGTAGGAGGATATTTACAGCAGATGGCCTCACGAATGTCTGGCATGATGCTTTTTTCTGAGGCTAAAACAGGCAGTTGTTTATAGTGGCTTCAGACATTTTTGTTTGTTCCGTTACAGTGAAAGGAAAGTTCCTCAGTTCTTCCTCCTCAGTGTCCCCAAAGCCACCTCACAGCTAAGCCCTGCTTCACCTGGACCATAGCCAGGGCTTTAGCCTCATCCTTAACCTGGGCTCCCTGTTCTGAAAACACTTCCCATTGGTTCTGGCCTTCATGGTGACACGCCAGCATCACCCTAGCCTTGCTACTGTCCCGTCCCCCACCCTGCTCCCCAGGTTGCAGCCACACTAAGCCGTATGCGTGTTCCCGTGACGTGCACCTTGTGCCGGCCTCCCTGTCTCCCCGGTGTGGGGTGCCTTGCCTTCCCTTCCTTCTGTGAAACCTGGTGGACTCCTTCACCTCAGCTCGGCCTGGCCCACGTTCCCTGGGGACTGCGCCCCGATCTGGGTCAGATGCGTCCTGTGCCTCTGGGGCCCTTCGGCCTTCCCCAGATTGCATTGCTCTCATCGTTAGTCTTAGGGGAGTGCCTTGGGGGCACCTACTTCACTATCACCTATGAGCCCTAGGAAACTAACAAAATAAAGTAAGTGAGCAGATAAGCATTTGATCAACCGAATAATGGAATGTACAAACGCGTGAATAAACTAGAAATAAGCTTTTCACACATTCATACCTGAGAACTTTGTCTATAACATTTGAACTTCTGTTTTCTATTTCCTAGCACAGCTGAAGGCTTAACAAGAAAAAATACGTCAGATGTCAGTGGGTGGCAAACATTTTTACAAGCCCTTGGCTACTTCCTCAAAATGTTCTTTGGCTCCGCAGCGCTCGGCACTCTGACTGGCTTGATTTCTGCTCTAATATCCTTTTAATGTGAGGAGCTCGTGGAGCAGAGGAGACTCTTCCTGATTAAATCCATCTCGAGCTGTTTTCTCCTGTCTCGTAAGGGCCCAATTTTCATCTGAGGTTTTGTTTAAAAGAAGATTTCTATGCTGAGTTCTGGTTTGAGAAATGCTCTTATTCATAAACTCAAGTGTTTTAAAATTGAGCTTATGAAATATAGCATGTTACTGTTCAAAGCTTAAAGAGCACTGGTCCTACCGAATATGAGGGGTTACTTAGGGGGCTTCTCAGTTACCAGAGGGAAACCAGCATAAGCACATGACTTTTCTTTTTCACTGTCTGTTTTGCACATTCAGAAAACTGGAAGTATATTTTCTTTGAAAATGAAATCGAGAGGACAGGCATAGTCGTGCACACCTGTAATCCCAGCACCTGAAAGGCTGAGGCAGCAGGATCACTACAAGTTCAAGGCCAGCCAGAGCTGCATAGTAAAACCCTGTGTCAAAAAGACAAAAAAGAAAATGAAATTTAAAATAATCTTTATCCCACTGAAAGTGATTATCTGGGAGGACTAGAAAAGGGGCTTCCAGAGTGAGCTGCACTGGAATTATTTGCAGATTTTGTTGCTTAACAGCCCATGAGCATTTCTAGCCAGAGAAGGAAAAGCTTGTTAAGGCAACAACACCTTTGCTGCTGTTGAAAATTCATCATGTTTAAAATAGGAGCAGGCACCAGAGCACTTCTGTGCATGCCTGAGCTGTGTCCCTGGGCTGTGGCCGCCTGGCCCTCCTCCCTGAGCAGTTTGTCTCACAGATGGCTGGGAAAGTCGTGCCTGGCTACAGCCGTTTTTTTCTGCCATTCTGTTGAGTTTTCCCATCAGCTCCTTTGTCCTTAAGTTAAAAGCCCAGTTGAGCTGGCTGACAGCTTCTCATATTGTACCAATAAACAGAACAGAAAAGAGAAAACTTTGTCCAGTTCAGTATTTTCCTCTATTTATCTTTTTCAGAAGCCCTATATTGTCACAAAGCCAGGTAAATGGAGAGTCTGGGCTCCAGGGCGTGCTTTGGGAGCAGCACCTGCGTGTACGCAGCCTCTGCTTCTGCAGGGCCCTGGTATGGAAATGCCAGGGAGAGGGACAGCGCTTCAGCAGGACATCAGGTCCCTGCAAGGCAGAGTGTCTGCCCTGGGGTGATGGCTTCTGCTGTCCTGGAAGGTGGGGCAGCTTGCACCATCCTCAGCGTGTCTGCGGCCTCCTCCCTCCTCGGCACTTCAGCACATTCCCAGTCCTCTGTGGCAGCTTTTGTTGTTCCTTCCTTTTGTTGTTCCTTTCCTACTGGGGAAGGAACCCAGGACCTGCCAGAGCTCCAGACGCAAGCGCTGTAGCTGTGAGCTCATTCTCGCCCCACAGATGAGTGTTTTCAAAGGACTTGACCTGACTTGGTTTTAATTTCCCTCCATCTGTCTCAGGAATTCTTTAACATTTTGTTAGATTCTTTTGTTTTTAACAACAGTGTCTTTACAAAGTAAAAATTCCATAATAATTTGTCAGTCATAACCGTGAAATGTTCCAAGTCTGTCGTATGTATTTATATATTTGAAAGGCAGCAGTTTTGTGACACCTCCGCATCTCCCCATCAAGTGCTCTAGACCCTTGTCCTTGACAGTGTTGCCATTTACGTGCTAAAGCACATCGACCTGAGGAAGACGCCGTCCCTGGAGTTTGGCATGATGATCATTTTTGCCTATCTGCCATATGGGCTCGCAGAAGGAATCTCACTCTCAGGTGAGTGACAAAGTCTGCATGTGCTGTGGCCATGGCTTATTGTCCTACCTGGTGAGAGAACTGTCAGTTGGGTCATGTTGAGTCGTGAGGAACAGAGTCACACCTTAGAACTTAGGTGATAGTGGGGATTTGTTGGTTCCTAGGGGATAATACTCTGGATGCAGACCTGGCTGGATGCTCAAATAGTCACACTGGTGTCACAGTCACAGCTCTTTACTTTCTGCCATTGGTCCTGATCCGCGGTACGAGGCTCCTTCATAAACAGCCTGTGGGAAGAAAGTGCTCTGAAGTTTTCTGTGTTACTGATGAGGACACCCAAGGTTGATAGACATTAAGTACATTGGCCCACGGTCCTAGCTGGGATTGGTGGAACAACCATTTCTAGGTGGTGGTTTTGACTCAAAAACCAATCCTTAGGCTGGCCATGGTAGCACATAACCATAATCCCAGCACTCAGGAGGCTCAGGCAGGAAGACAAAGTTTGAGTCCAGCCTGGACTACGTAGCCAGCAGACCTATTTCAGAAAAAGCCCAAGAAAAGAAAAAAAATCTCACGTTCAAGCCAGGTGCAGTGTGGCATATGTGAAGTCCCACCCGCTCAGCAGGCTGAGGTAGGAGTACAGGTCCAAAGCCGGCTTGGGCAGCTTAGACTCTGTCTCAAAAAACCCAAAAGGATGAATGCTCATCATGCTCCTCCAAGAAAGATCATCATGAAACCACGTAAGTGGACTAGTTAGGGGGACAAGCAACATGTGACCATGGTGTCATACTGTTCTACTGGGATTTATCAGACACGGTAAACCTGTGTTAAGTTTTTGTTTATCTTGGTTTTTGAGGCAGAGCAGTATGTGCTACTGTGCCTTGCTTGCATTGATTGATTTTTTGGGGGGGCGGGGGTTGGTACTGGGGATTGAACTCATGACTTCATTCTTGCCAGGCAGGTGCTTAAGACGCTGAGCTAAATCCCCAGCCCATTTTTTTGGTCTTTTTTGAAGCAGGGTTTCATTATATGGTTCAAGCTGGCCTTGAACTCACTTTGTGGCCCAGACTGGCCTCAAACTTGTAGTGATCCTTCTGCCTCTGCAGTCAGTTTTTAAATGCTTCCGTCACTCCATGGAGTAGGCCAGAAGGGCTAAAACAAGGCACAGATAGTAAGTGGTGGCCGTGAGATTCACACAAACAGTGTCAACCCCCAGCCTTCTCCCTACATCCCAAGGGAGGAGGATGTACAGTTCCCTCAAACGGGGCCTCTGGTTGTGACTCTAGAACATGGTGTTCGCAGTTGCAGGAGGAGCAGCACTCACTAGTGATCCTGGAGCCCTCCCCTCCCCTCCTCTCCTCTCCCCTCCTCTCCTCTCCCCTCCCTTCC
>PVLA01011197.1:0-55476 GCA_004027455.1 Hydrochoerus hydrochaeris
CAGACCATAATATCTGTCTTCCCTAAGCACAGAGGACAAGGAGAGATGGTCAGCAGGTGGAGAATACTAGCATGCCACATGGCCTAAGGAAGGCTCAGCAAAGCCCCAGGAGAGTTCTTCAAACAAAATGGGGGGGGGGGTAATCTCCAGGTCCCCAATGTCTGCCACATGCAGACCCCAGCAGGGAGAAGTTTGTGGGAAGCCTTTTCTTGAACCTTACAGAACAGCCCAGGGCCCTGGGGTCTGTGGGATATGGCCTCTGGTGGCCCATCTTCCATCAGATCCACAGCTAATCCAGGCTTGGCCTTCATTTGTTGTCATCTTTTCATGGTCTTTCACATCGTGGCCATGGACTGTGATGGTGTTTGAGGCCTCTGCTTCCTAGCCTGGCCCACATGGCTTCCAGTGCCACTGCCATGTACTTTCCTTTTTGCCAGCTAGATGCCCTGTGCTTATGGTGACAGAGCCCCTGCACAGCTGGATGACCATGTGGAACAGAGCATGTTGCTCCTCCTCTTTCCAATAAGCTCTTTGAACACCTGAGCTGAGGAAAAAGTATCGTGCATTGCCTTCACACTGCTGGACCCTTGGGTCTACCAGCTGGTACAGCCCACTTACTCAACCTACAGCACTGTCATGGTCAGTCATGAGAAGGACAGCTCGAGCACGAAACTCCATCTGGAGCACAGGAGCAGAAAGATATAAAGAGAACCGGATTTACAAAAGCATTGTTTATACAGGTCATCCTAGAAATGTGGAGTGAAGCAAACAAAGCCAGGGTTACCTGCACAGCCTGGTGAGGGTCACCTCAACATGTGGGCTGATCTGTGGGTGCCGATGGTACTTTTCTTGGTGAGAACACAGATGCCACCCTTCTGTGCCCTCCCCTTCTCTAGTCTGTGGTCTGGGCTGAGCTGTGTGCCACACTCATGAGTCCAGCCACTAGGATGTCACCAGGATGCTAAGCAACACTTCCCAGACCCTGGCATGCAGGGGAGGCAGCCCATTTTAGTTAAAGGACCTAATCTAACTCTCTCTGTGACCTTGAATAAGGTCTTTGCTGCTCTGGCCTCAGTCTCTCCATATGAACAAGGACGGGCACTGGACCTGCTGACCTCCAGGCCCAAGGAGACAGAACCCTTGTTCACAGAAGGAGAGCTGGTTTCATTCCTTCCAGCAGAGGGAGCAACCAGGGGCTACCTACAACCCAGGAGCTCTGTCAAGCTGTCCATGATGGAGCTGCGCGCTGGCTCTGCCTCTAGAGGTCTCATACCCGCAGCAAACTCTCCAAAAGAGATCTTGTCACAGGAAAGGTGCCCCCAGGAGCCCCCCCAAGCCTCGTCTCCGCTCTGGTCCAGGGCACCCCAGGCTCTCTGCTACTATTCTGCTGGAGGAGCCAAGTCAGTCGCAGCAGTGCTGCTCTATCCTGGCCAGTTTGGTGGGAAAGCAAGGAGGGCAAAATACACCAAATTGGACAAGTAAACAGAAAGCATCCCCAGCAAAGCATGACTCCTAGATTGATGAGTCTCCAGCTGCATAGGCCTCAGACTCCCACTTCGAATTTGAGTTGTCTCCCCCACCCTCACCCTGCACCCCTGCCAGCCCCAACCTTCAAAAGAGCTACATTCAGGGCAGAGCTTGACCTCATTGGGGAATGTTCTTTACTAATGCAACTAATGAAATGCAGATGAGCTCATACTGGAGGCCACCCTTCATTCAATGGGACTTATGCCCTTCAGAGAAGAGTGAAATGTGGACACAGAGGGAAGAGTCCAGCGCAGATGGTGGCAGAGAGTGAGAAGAGGGTGCCATATCCCACCCACCCATCCCCACCCAGGTGATATCTGGGGCTACCCGAGCTGGAGGTGTCCTCCCCTGGAAGCCTTGAGACCAGCATAGGTCTGCAGCACTGACCTTGGACTTCTCCCCTCCAGAGCCAGGAGACAGTGAGTCCCGCCATATCCCATCCTCTTTCCTGACAGCCATGGCCCTGGCTCAATTCTACCTCTACAGGGGATTTTGTTTGGATGGCATCGGGTTGATGGTTGCTGCTGTTACTTTCCCATTTTGATTTGCAGAGCTTCATCCTGACTTTCCCACCAGTGACTCCATTCCCCTGCTTGAAAGTTCACTGAGTTCTGCTCCTGCTCCATCCCCCTCAGAGGTGGCGCCTCAGTCTCCTCCCAGACTCCTCCAGGATGGGCTGTTCATTTCCTCCCCAGGTTTCCTGGCCACACAGAGTAACTCTGATTCAGAAAACATTCTTGGTGTTGGGTAAAGACCTGCCTGGCCGCAGCTTTGACTCACCCATCTGGCTCCCTAGTCCAGTCCCACACTGATCCCTCTGATCCCTCCACCCTGGATCCTTACACACATTGAGACTGACATCCTCTGTGGTCTGTGCTCCTTTGAACTGTTCAGTCCCAGCTCCCCTAAACCTTCCTCACTGATGTAAGCGGAAGACTAACAGTGTCCTGACCTAAACAAGTTCTAGTTTGTAAAACTCCCCTTGTGCTTCAGGAACCAGGACTGGGTCCAAAATACCTGGTATACATTTTATTAACAGTCAAGGAAACAAGAGCATCACATCCCTCAATCTAAATACCTCTACTACCATTGCATCTTCCAGAGAAGGACTAGACTTGAATGCTGTGGCCACCAAGGATACTTCCACAGATTTAGGGGCATAGTATGAAACTGCCTGCTGGAGAAAACAGTAGTATTCCCCTAGAGTATTGCCACAACCCAGGCGGCTCGCAGGATCCTGAGAGGGATGATGGGAAATTCAGAAAAAACAAAATGTATAGAAAAGAACTAGGACCAGATGGGACCAGACTGTCTGATGGAGATGCAGTGACAACCCAACACAATCTGCGACTTTATTTATACACAGTAAAAAAAGAGGAAAGTAAGGTCTCCGGGTTTTGCTGAGAGCACTGAAAATGAAACATTCTCAGAGTGATGTTTGCCATAGCCAACAGGAAAGAACACCAAGGCTGGACATCAGCTGGACTGGCTCTGCTCTATCCCAACAGCTTGTTTACATGGCTCACCTCTGGCACTCTGTGTTCTTGGGGCTGGCCTTGCTCTAGCTTCAAATATGTGATCAATCTCAAGCTCATCCTTGCTCTAGCTTCAAATATGTGATTAATATCAAGCTCAGCCACTCCCCACAGAATATATTATACTTCAATTTGATTGTGTGATGTTCCCATCTTTATAAAACTCATCCATGACTTCCTAGTGTTTGCCTTGTCTCCTTTAGACTTAAAGCTGTACACCTACCCAAGATAAAAAAAACTAGATGTCTTGTGACTGTGGAAGAGACAGATACCTTCCTCTGTAGGCCAGATCCCAAGACAAAAGGCTCAACTTGGCCCTCAAACCCCACAGGGAGACCTTAATGTGGCTTTTCATGTTCTCAACAACAGAGATAAAAATTAAAAGAAAAATAACAATCTGATCTCTTAGCAGTGACACTTGGGGCTCCCAAGACAGGAAAGCCAAAGCAAGGCACAGCTGCTCGAGCCCTCCCTGGACCATGGTTCAAGTGCAGCAAAAAGGACACTGGGCAAGACAGTGCTCCAATCTGATTGCAACCTCAAGGACCATTGGAAGAGCAAATGTCCTAGCTGTCAGAAAGCAGATAAGCCATTCTCTAATGCCTCGCCCTCACAGGAGATTTCATCACTGCCAGATTCATCGCTGACTGATCTACTCAGACTTGCTGCTGAAGACTAATGGGGCTTGGGGTCCACAGCCCCCCATTAAGGTGTCCTTCTCAGAGCCCCAAGTCCCACTGGAGGTCTCAGGTAAGACATTCTCTGTACTTGTGGACATGGAGGCCATGCATAGTGTTCTTCCTGAGTTTTCAGGCCCTTGTATTCAGTCTCTGCAGTGGGTGTTGACGGCCAACCTATGCAGCCTTTACAGACAGGGCCTGTTCCATGCAGGTTCCAGACTCTTTTCTTTACCCATGGCTTCCTAGTAATTTCAACATGTCCCACACCCCTTTTAGATAGAGATCTTCTTCCCAGGTCTATCCCATAGTTTGAGATACCTCCAATCCCACCTGCGCTACCCACGCCATGCTTATTTTAATTCAACTTAGGGATCCTTCAGTTTTTCCTTGCATTCCCTAATATCCCATAGCTCCCAAACATTATATTGACTTAAACCTATAATCAAGTGCCTTTTAGATAATAATTTTCTTAAACCTATTTATTCACCCTATGATCTTCCTGTTCTCTCGGTACTTAAGCCTAATGGGTCTTATAGTCTAGTACAAGATCTCAAGATAATCAATAATGCTGTTACCCCAATCCACCAGTGGCACCAAACCCTTATACCAGGCTCCCTCATAGCCCTCCCTCCACCACTCACTTTACAGTTGTAAATCTTAAAAATGCCTTTTTTACCATCCCCCCTACACCCTAATTGTCAGGATTCCTTTGTGTTTATATAGACTGACCCAGACACTCTAAGGTCTCAACAACTTACACCTGATATCTCTATAGTAAAACCTCTTCTCAGGGACACATACAAACCCCTTCCTTTCCTATTCATCAATTTCACAAACACACCCCTGGTCAGGACCGGTAGGTAGATTTTACACACATGCCCTGCCACAAAACTCCGAAATATCTTCTCACCTTTGTTTGTACTTTTTCAGGATGGATAAAAGCCTTTCCCACAACCAGGTTGACTGTTGACAGTTACTAAAGTCCTGTTACAGAAAATTATCCCAAGGACTAAAACCAAGGCAGAGCAGCCCCTACCCGGTCTTCTTGCCAACCCCAACAGCGGTCAAAGTTGCTAAACTTCCATCCTGGTTCCGCATCACTCAAGCTAAGCAGTACCCTCCCAACCCTGACTCTAACCATCCTGAGTGGTCACCTCATCTTCTGTCACTCACCTGTCTCCACTGCACCAAGGCCTCACAGCCACAGCTCTTAGGCTAAGTCATATTTTGTTATCAGGCTTTATATTTCTCATGCTTCTTATTTTTTCCAGCTCAATTCCTGGACCAGAGACAAGCCCTGCCTACCTACACTTTTAATTTTTACCCTTTCAGATTAAAAAAAAAAATTCACTCCTCTCATAAATTCACTCCTCCTAACCCCACACTTATTTTTCAGAATTCTACCTCACCGTGGTCCTGATAAAATGGCACATTTAAATCAAAGACACCTTTCCTTCTACTTCCCTGGGTCCTTAAATATGATAGTGGCCTGACTCCTCATAACATCTTGTCTCTTTTTTTTTCCAGTCTAAGATGTGGGCATTTACCAATGATGAAGTTGTCCTGGCTAAAACACCTGGTACCAGCTTCTGCATGGGCACCAAACATCATCCTGTCAACCTTCCTGAACCCCAATATGGCGCCCCCTTTCAGCAGGAAGTAGTAAGAGAGAGACTTTGCCATTTTCCTAAAACAAAAAGACAGAAATGAGAGTTTTGCCCTAGAATAAATTATTATATGATCATGGCAGTGGTTTGATGTGACAGAAGGCCAAAGTGGGAATGCCTACCACTTCCTGCTTCTTCCTAAGCCCTAACTGCAACTCCCCTTCCTGTTTGTGCATGCAGAGGGTTCCAACCAGCTCCTTGCGCGTCACCGAGGCCCGCCCTAAGCGCCACCCCAGCCAGAGAAGGCCAGAGCTTCTAGAGCCATGGAATTCTCTCCACATCACATCCTCGGGATAAAGGCTGCTTTTATATTTTTCTCTCTTATTTCACTGAAAACCTAACAGAACACACCTAGCACCTTCCGGTCCAGCCTCACTATGGCCTACTTCTTACCTCCATCTAGTCAGTCCTCCCTGGTCATGTCAGTCACCCAGCCACTCAACTACACCCTCATACCCTGAGTCTGTCCCACCTGGCTCTGTTAGCAGGGGTTTCTGGAAGCAAAGGAGAGCCTGTTGAGGCCAACACAGCTTACTTGGGGGTCACCACGAGGATTCACAGAGCCAAGGGAGCCCACAGGTGGGCCAAAGAAGGTTCAGACCAAGAGAGCTCTGCACAGCAAAGACACAGCATGTGAATAGCCAGAGACAGTGCTTAACTACAAGTAATGCAGCACGAGAAGCAGATGGCCCACAACACCATCCTGTGTCTCTCTCACGTAAAGAAAAGCCCAGTAGGAAAGCCCCTATGGGGTACCTGCGGTGGGTGCCAGCTGAGAGCTTCCCTGGGCTCTTCCCTGTGCTCAAGATGGCCAGCAGGGTGTGGTGGCACAGACCTGTATCTCCAGCACTTGGGAGGCTGAGGCAGGAGGATAGCTGCAAGTTCAAAGCTAGCCTGGACTACATAGTGAGTTCAAGTCCGGCCTGAGATAGGTAGCAAGACTCTGTCTCAAAAAAAAGGCTAGTGACTCGAGGTCCCCCCACTTACCTTTCAGGCAAGGAGGCTGGGGATGGGACATTGTGCCTCCCTCTTCATGAGCCTTCCCAGAAGCCCCACTTGATTACTGTGACCCGTGTCTCACTCCCCAGACTGGCCCATATTGTCTGATTGGTAATTTTTTGTGTCAGTTTGGCTGGGCTTTTGTATCCAGATATTTAATCCTATACATCTGGATGACTTTTAGATCAAATCAAGATTTAAATCAGTAGATTCTGAGTAAAAAAGATACTCTGCATAATGTGGGTGGGCCTTGCCCTATCATTGGAAGGCCTTAGTAATGGGACTGACCTTGCCCAGGAGGAAGAAATTCTGGCTGTGGTTGACTTTGAGACTCCAGCTGCAGCACTTTTCCCTTGTCTTCAGCCTGCCAGGCTGCCTTGTGACTGTGGACTCTGGGCCACCACAATCACAAGAGACAATTCGTTAAAACACACTCTGTCTGTCTCTGTCTCTCTCTCTCTCTCTTTCTCCCCCCCCCCCACGCACACACACACAATTCTATTTCTCTGGAAAACCCTGAAAAATACATATGGGAAAAATTATTTAACTATGTACATTGTCCCCACCATCCAAAAAAAAGCAGGGGGGGTCTGCAGGAGAAAAAGAAGGGAGAAGGGTATCCAGCAGACATCCATCAATCTTTGGTATATGCCCGAGGCCCCTTGTGGCCAGAGCCAGTGCACTGGGTCCCATGGCTGTGCAGCTGATTCTGGCTGCATTTCTGGGCCCAACATCTAGAAGCTTGGCCCCTGTGCAGTGCCCTTCAATGACAAGCCCATCCCCTGCTGTTCTGGTGTGGGGGAGGGGTCTGATTCAATATCTGTGTGTACAAATCTTTTTGTACTTTAGAATCATGTTCTTAAGGTGAATGCCAATCATTGGTATGATTGGAATGCATGGAATTGAAATGTAAAACATGTGGGCCCATTTTTCCAGTAAGGAAATAATATTTTTGCCTTTTTGGTTTTGTTCACCAGAAAACAATGCATAAATTGGGTTTGGTGGCACACACCTATACTCCTAGCTACTCAGGAGGTTGAGACAGGAGGATTGAGAATTGAGACCAGACTGAAAAACCAAGTCCCTGTCTCAAAATAAAAGGGTTCAGCACTCTCTGGGTTCAAACCCCAGTACTGCGTCTTCACTCCATATTTTCTCCTTGCTTTGAAGCTGTCATACAGTAATCAGGCTCTTGCCATGATCCTCTCTCTGCTTTACTACAATGTCAGCGCTATAGGGCCAAGTGACTATGGACCGAAACCTCAGACAGTATGAGCCGAAAGAACCCTTTCTTCTTTTAAATTGGTCATCTCTGGTATTTTGTCACAGCAATAAAAAGCAGGCTAACATAATATGGTAGTGTGATACTAAAATTTCATTCATAAAAACAGACAGTATGCCAGATTTGGTTTGCTGGCTATGGTTTGTCTTATGGTAGCAGCAGGCAAGGAGATGGAAAAAGCAGTGCACAAAGGAAGAAAAAGCTAGTACCTGAGCTAAGAGGATAGTGACAAAAGAAGAGCCCTTTAAGTCTTCCAGGGATGGGTAAAAAGTTATTTAATGTTACTCCCCAGTTTACCTGTCCAGGAGAAAGGGTGGGCAGGTCTGTTAGCTGGAAAAGCATCTTTGCTGTCTCAGGGTTGAACAGTCATCCATTCTGCTGGACTCAGCAGGTGCTGCTGGCCAGATGTCAATATACAATCAGCTGAATATCATTTGTTCATCCTAAAAACAGCAGGTATAGTAGCACTCTCAGCACCATGACAACCAGAGCCTGTTCTTCTCTATGAGATGGATAGGGGCAGCGAGTGCATCCCTCCAGGCACTGATGCACCAGTGTACACTGAGTTCCTTTCAAGGCCAGGCCCTGTGCTGAGTCCTTGGAATACAAAGATGCAGAAGCTCAGGACTCTGCTTTTAAGGAGCTCACAGGCTGAGGGAAGAGACAGACACGCCCAGCAGGCACTGCAATATATGATCAAATGAAAGTGCACAGAGTACTGGGAAGCAGCTCCTCCTCCTTGAAAGCAAGGAACTGGCCACTTGGCCCTCTCTGAAGAGCTAAGCATGAGAAGAATTCTGGAGAAGCAACCAGAGTTGGCCAAAAGGATGCACTGAGGAAGAGCTGAGAAAATAGATGCTGGAAAACATGGCACTTCTAGGGAATGGCAAGTGTGCTCAGAGCTCCAGGACTTCAGGTCCAGGAAACAGGCACTGAGAGCTGTTGGTGGCCAAGTCATCCCAGGCCTTTGGTGCCAGTGCTGCTCTGTCCCTTCTTATAAGACATCCTCTTTTATTCTTGTATCAGGAAACCACCATCACCTGAGGTCTCCTGGTGGCTGTTTCTCTCTCTTCTCAATTATGCTCTCACTTCATTACACTTACATGGCATGATGCTCTCTCTCTCTCTCTCTAAGTATCTTAGGAAACTCCCCATCTCTCATTTCCAATTCTGCTGCTCTTCACATATTGCCCTCAATGAGTTTGTGTTGCTGCTAAGGAGCACTGGGCTTGGGTGTGTGCCATTTAACAGTAAGCAGTGAGCAAGCCTGCTCTTTATATGAGGCAAGAGGCTGTTGCTTCGGCAGCATTGTCCTTTGCAAACACAACTGTGAGAAATGGCCCTGGTAAGGAGCAGTCAGAACCTCATCCCCAGAGAGAGCACTTAGACACAAAGTTATTGGGGAAAAGACCAGAGGTTTAACACTGTGGTAGAGCACTAGTCCAGCAATACAAAACACTGGGTTTGAGTCTCAGCACCAAAAATTAATGAATAATAATAATCCAAGGGAATAACTAAACTGTATCAGTTGCCATGATGATTAATCTTGATTGACAGTTTGATTAGCTTGAGAGACACCTAGCAGATTAGTAAAGCACACTTCTGGGAGTCTTTCCAGGGTTCACAGAGCTGTGACCCTGTGGACTATGTCTGGTTCCTGGGCTTTTTGTCTCTGTAAAAGGATTAGAAATTAGACCTAAGTGAGGAGAGAGAATTCTCGGCAGAAAAAAAAGGAAGAAAAGAAAAGTATCTTTGGTTATATAGAAAAACTGAAACCTGAAATAAATGCCTTTTGAGATTTAGTACAGAAAATAAATATTGACCACCTACTGTGTGTCAATTGAGGTGCTTAATGTTAAATATCCCAAACAGATAAGACAGGGCCAGCCTCTGAAGCACACTGAAAAATGGAAAAAGTGTTTGAAGGCTTCGGGGAAATTTTCAGGAACTGAGATGAACAATCTACTATATTTTAATTATCTTTTTATGATTATAAAAACAGTGCTTAAGACCTGAGGGTGTAGCTCAGAAGTATAAGGAGTACTTAGCATACACTGATCTTTAAAACAAAAATTAAAAATGCTTGAAGGGAATTTGGAAAACAAGAAATTGAAACTTATCTCTGACCATGTTACTAGAAATAACCACTGCTAACAATTTTTATCTTTATGTAAGTCTACCCGCTTGTGATAACGAGCACTAACACTGATTTAATATAGAGTATTTCATGTGCCAGGGACTGTATGCTCACTTAATGTCCATATCAGCCCTATTACTGGCCACTGTCATAACCTCCGTTTTACAGCTGAAGAATCCATGGCTTTGAAAGATTAATCTGCCCAAAGTCTAGTGAGTAGCACAGGTTGTATACATTCAAGACCTGCTTTATTCCCAAGCTTTCTGCCCAGCCCACAGTGAACAGCAAGCAACAAGGCGTATCTCATTAGCTGGGCTGTACTGAGTATCGCCCAGTCTCCATGAGTCAGGATTGCCTATGGAGAGACAAGGGGTAAATCAGCTGTATCCCGAAGGGGGAGGAAAGGAAGAAGAGAGAGAGAGAGAGAGAGAGAGAGAGAGAGAGAGAGAGAGAGAGAGAGACAGAGACAGAGACAGAGACAGAGACAGAAAGAGAGAGAGAGAGAGAAAGAAACAGAAAAGGGGAACGGGAGAGGAGGGGGAGGGGAGGGGAGGGGAAGAAACAGGAGGCGCAGGCCTCTTTGAGAGTCTATAACAGTAATGGGCTAGGGACAAAGGCGTGCTTTATCTCACTTTGGCAGGAGGGCACGTAAATGCTCACCCATCCCGAAGAGGCAGCACGCTGGTAATGCCGTGCTGCCACCTGGTGGAAATGATGGTGTAGAACACCGGATCCCGCAAACGGGAAGGAGGGAATATCGTTTGGACAGAAATTTGCAAGAGTTGCAAGTCTTGTATTAGTAGGAATGAGAGTTGTAGCTGCTACCCTGAGTCTCTGTCTCTACCTACATCCTGGTAAGGCTCTGTCTCTACCTACATCCTGGTAAGGCTCTGTCTCTACCTACATCCTGGTAAGGCTCAAAGAAATTCAAATCATGTATCTTCTCTTTCTGGCTCTGGCTCTGTTCCTTTCTGTCTCTCTCTGTCGTCTCTCTGCTGTCTCTCTCTCTTATGAGGGCTGAACTCAGGGCCCTTCACGTGCTAAGCAAGGGCTCTACCACTGAGTTAAACCTCCAGCCTTCTTGTGCTTTTAGAAACATGTTTCTATGTTTTGTTGTAATGAACTTTCCACTGATGTTCCCCTACCTTAATTCCTTGGCATTGACAACCATGTATATGATTGGTGATTTTATGAATTATTTGGTGTCCAAAATTGACAAAAAGGCACAGAGTAAATGATCAGAAAGTTCTCTCTGCTAGATTTGTGCATTTCACCCTTGGCCTGGGATGAGAGGACATCAGTTATATCTCAATACAAGTAACAGAAACAATGTGTTCTCACCCGTGCACACTGACACCTTGACTCAGTTCTCTGTATTGTTCCCTTTTTTAACATAGCTGAGGATTATGATCATTGTCTTATTAATGAGGTTTTTTTTAAGTTTAAAATTAAAAAGTTTGTGTCAGACAGATGAAAACTCTCACTCTAAAGGTTTTGTGAACTGGATCTTCTGTCAAAGAAAGATGAAAAACTCTTCCTAGGGTATCAGTGGGATTAATTATATACTATAGGACATAAATACTTAATCTAACATTTCATAAAGTCGAGACCCCTCTTGAAATATTAGGAGAAATATGAGAATAGAATGTGTCTGAAAAATGTGTACATCTGTCTAGGGAAAGGGTTTAGGATTTCTATCAGCTTCTTTTTCTTTTTCTCTTTCCATCAGCTTCTGCACATGGTCTACACCCAAAGAGAAGGCTCAAAACCATCCCTTGGGGTGTGTTAGAAGGCCCTTCAAATCATGGGATTCTCTAATGTTGAACAATATTACACGAGCTATTAATATTTATGATTATAATAGTTAACTAACTTATGCGAAGCAATTCATTTTAAGTAACCATTTGGATTGACAGAGCCTGACTAAGGAATCATCCTACCAGTACAGGTTCAGTCTGAACCTTTCTGGCAGACCACACCAACCACGCTCCTGAGCTGATAGGCCAATGGTCAGGTCACCCTGCAGACTGCACTAAGATGCTCAGGCAACAAAAGGGGGGCCCATGTTGAGCTTGGATCTGCCCATAATAACTTGATGGATTTAGGCAATTAATCTCACTTGCCCTCACTTTCCTTTCCTGAAAGTGTTGAATGCTTTAATTTTTAAATCCATCGCATCATTAAAACTCAATGGTTTAGGAGAATAGTTTTCAAACTTTTTCAGCTTTAAGCCCTGTCCTAGGTTTTTAAAGATCTTCTTCGGTCACTGCATGAATTTGATCTAAATTTTAAGTTTTAAATTTTAACTTCCAGGAAGCAGAGTACAAAAATTACTAAGAATAATCATGTAGATCATGGAGCTAATATGTAAAATGGTAACTAACACTCCGAAAAGGTTTTGCTAAGAAGTTGTATGTAAATGGAATTTGGATGGCCTAATAAGACTTCCTAATAATTTAAACTAAATCTAAATTAGGAGTCCCAGTGTCCTTTCTTTCCAATTGATAAGCAGTTAGGAAAGGCTCCTCATTCACCATTTTGTGTTTTTTGCTTGACCAGCTGATCACACATCTAATGAAAGACAACACTTAAAAGATTACTGGGTCTATATGAAGTTTAGAAAAAAAATTAATCCATGATGATAGAATCAGAATAGCTGTCTCTGGAAGAGTCAGGACAAGAATCATTTAGGCTTGATTCGGGATTATGTATACTTTTTTGAAACTTAGTCAATGTACACTGGAAGTTTTGTCATTTTGTTGAGTTTTAAATCTCATAGCAAAAGAAAAAAGTGAATCCATACAATGGCCATTATTCAACTTTGAAAAGGAAGGACATCCTGCTACCTGCTACAACACAGGTGAAATTTGAAGACAAGGCACTAAGTGAAGTTATCTGGTCACAAACACTGTTGAATTCACAGAAACAGAAAATAAAACAGCATCTCCACTCCAGGGCACATTCCCAGTAGAAATGAATGCTGAGTGCACTTAGGAAGTATTTGAGGATGTCCATAGCAATGCTAGATAAATAGCCTCAAACTCGTAACAAGCCAAATACATATTAACAATAGAAAGGATACAAAAACTGTAATGTATTTATAAACTAAATCCCACATGGTAGTGAAAACCACTAACCACTGCTATAACATGGTGGATTTTACAGACCTAAAATCAAACAAAAGGAGCTAGACACAAAAATACATAGTGTGTGGTTCCCTTTACACAGAGTTTAAGGACAAGCAAAAAGATAGATAGATAGATAGATAGATAGATAGATAGATAGATAGATAGGAAACTAATCTCTGGAGACAAAAGATGGAACAGTTGTATTTGAGTAGAAAAACTTTCCTTTCTGTTCCTCCTACCAACTCCCTGAACCTGCTCCAAATAAACGGGGAGCAGAGCTTTGTAGCTATCTTTCTTCTTAATGTAGAAAGGTGAAGAAAATGCAAGTAGAGCCATGAATATTAACTGAAAATGAAAAATAGCATCTACTACTTAAAATCATTTAATTTAGTTGTCATATTAGCATCAAATTTGTAAACAGCTCCTTATTTCTATTTATCTGGAAATGTATTTCTTCAGCTTCACCTTTAAAAATACTTTTGCTTAATATAAATTTCTTGTTGGCAGCTATGTTTGCCAGACACCTGTACTGTATCACTCACCGGCCACTGGCCTCTGGTGTTTCTGTAAGATTTCAGCTGTTTCGTTGCTGGAATTCTCTTGTCAATCATGAGCTGTGCTTGTCAGGCTGTTTTCTAGATTTTATCTTTACCTTTCAGGGTCTTAGTATGATGTTCCTGTGTGTGTATCTCTTTGTGTTTATCTTAGCAAGTGTCCATTCATTTAGTTAGGTTTGCTACATCTAAAATATTAACTATTAAACAGCTGTTTGTCGTCATGCTTAGAGAGGCCTCAGCCATGAGTTTTAGGGTATTTGCTTCTGCTCCTTTGTGTCTCCTGCTGTTCACTCACAGGTATGCTGGGGTCCTGCTGGGGTCCCCCATCCTCAAGGCTCTGTTCACTTTTCTTCTTTGTTTTCACTGCTCTCCAAGTTGCACAATCTTCTTCAGTTCATAGATTCTCCTTTCTGAGCCCCTCGACAAAATTATCACTTCATTTTACTTTTTGCAGTGCTAACAGCTATTGAAAACTATGTATTCCACTTTTTTTTTTTTTTAATCAGTACTGGGAATTGAACTCATGACCACACACTTGGAAGGCAGGCACTTATGCCACTGAGCTAAATCCCCAGCCCTTCCACTTTCACAGTCTATATAAATTCCACCATATTCTCAGACATCTTCTGAGATCCACAGTAATTGTGAAGTTTTAGAGTGTCAATTTAAATCATCATAATGGGGCTGGGGTATAGCTCAGTGACATGGTGCCTGCCTGGCAAGTGCAAGGTCCTGGGTTCAATTCCCAGTTGTGAAATAAATAAATAAATCACAATAACAAAATAATTGACTTTGAACCTTAGAGTAATTGAATTAGTTAGTTAAAAAAATTATCAATCATTTTATTATTTTTGAAAGTTATACCAATTCAGTATTGAAGATTAACTTACATTTAATTTTTATACATTAATTTATATTTTATGTTATACAATATATTACATAAATTTTATATAATAAAATAATATAGTCATGATTATATTATATATAACTATGTGATATATTGTATAATTACTAATTTATCTTAATTAGTATTATAATAACATTACTATTAGTTATCATTAAGCTGTAATAAATAGGCTATGGATTCTTAGGCAATTTCTTACCAGATTAAAATTCCAAAAGTAGAAAACATAAAAATAAGCCTAGTTTTAAGATATGCACTTGATTCTTGCTTTTATTCTGTAGAGAGTGAAAATCAATGGATTTAAAAGTGATGCACAAACTACACATGATGGTGCACACCTGTAATCCCCGCTACTCAGGTGACAGATCAAAACTTTGAGCCCAACCTGGGCATTTTAACAATACCATCTCTCAAAATAAAAAATTAGAACTGTCTGGGGGATGTAGCTCAGTGCAAAGGCCTGGGGATCGGTCCCCAGCACCACAGAATAAAAGAATTGCACAGATGCCTTGGGCAGCATGAGCGTATGTTCCCTTGTGCTGCGTTAATGAACGGAGGTGTGACTATGTAATGTGTGCTCATGACACACAGCCAGGGTCACTGTGAAGTTCTGTCTGGTGCTCTGTGGGTCAGAGTGTAGCAACTCACTTCTCAGTTTTCTGTGTCTCAGAGGGAAGGGAAATTCATTTCTTTGCTCAAAAATTGTAATGAAATAGGAACTAAAGGAGTAGTTACAAAGAGATACAAATATGTAAAATAAGGGATATATTTTGTCAGTTTTAAGGAAATCATTCTAAGTTAAAGTTGCTGTATACTTTGTTCAGCATGATATAGTAATAAGTAAAGTTTTAAAGTTAGATTGAAAACTGTTAGTTTACCACTTTCTTTGTGTGTTTAAACATACACATAAACAGACATATAGATTAGTAAAAAAATTTATGAATGATAAAGATTATTCAAAAGATGACTGATCTTTGAATATCTGTTTCTTTGCTTTTGTAATGATTTGTTTTGTTTTTTGTTTTTTGAGACAAATTCTTACTGTGTAGTCCAGGCTAGCCTCAGATTCACTATGTAGCCCAGGCTGGCCTCAAACTCACAGTGATCCTCCTGCCTCTGCCTCCAAAGTGCACCACAGTGCCCCACTCATCATGTTTTTAGATCATTTTTACACAAAAAATCCTTCATTTCTAAGATATTAGGATTTCTAAAAATTACTGTTAATTGTTAATATTTTAAGTATTGCCCATCTGACAAAGGCTATAATAATTTTCTTCTCTTTAGACACCTCTTATTTATAAGGTTTATCTTTATGCACATTTGTAGTTTATCTGGTAATGCTACATTATTTTCACACACCCCATAGTTAAGCTTAAAATGCAATACTGTTAATATATCTTTGCAATCTTGACCTTATATAAGAGGCTACTGGATAGTACCAATGTTTGCTCCATTTATTTTCATGGAAAGATGCCAGAGATACATTGACATAATTGTTTATTCCATCATCACTATAAAAACACCTAAAGCACAAGTTCCAGTGCCTCTCCCTTGGGAGCCAGATGTTAAACATGCCTTTTCCTTTCCTAAGCAGACATTACAGCAACTCCAGACCCTGATCATGCTGAGGCAGGAGATCAAGATGTGGCCAGCTGACTGGGCAAGTGGGTGGGACATATGTGCCCTAGCCCTGCACTTGGGACCAATCAGAGAATGCTGCCTTCAGTTCTCCTGGGGTGAAGTCAAGTGGGTTTTGATAGGATGGCATAGATCTAGCATCAGCCTGAGCACAAAAGACAGTGGCTGTTATGGATTAAAAACTGATGGTCAACTTAAAACCATCTGAATTAAATCAGTATGGTGCTGAGTGTAGATGTTCCATCTAAGGAAAGTTGCCAGCATAAATAGAGATGTGGAAAAGAAGAAGGGAGGCATTGTGGGTTTCTCTAAGTGTTGCTGTGTGAGCCGTTGGTTCTTCTGGAGGAGCTCTGGTCCTCACATCAAGCATCACTTCCTGGCTCCAGAGGGGAAGATGTGTGCTGCTTAATCTCCAAGACAAACTCGTCATGCTGGCTTTCTGCAATGTACTCCACTGTTCTTATCATTGGAGGAACTTGGGGCCTCCGTGTCACTGAAGATGACTGTGGTGCTTTTCAGTACTGTCCTGGTTCTTATTATGAGCGTGACTTCTTGGCTCCAGTGTAGAATCCTCAACCTACCAGCACAGCTCCTTCACCCCGCTGGCATAGACTTTCTAGCTTCTACCACTGACCTGTGGGTCTTCCCAGTGCAGAGCTGTAAAACAGGTCTCGTGGGCTCTAGACCTCCAGTTGGACTCATGGGAGGCATTGTCATGGGCTCTAGATTTTCATCTGGACTCATGCAGGACATTGCTGTGGGATCCAGGCCCTTGGCTGAATATTCTGGGACTTCCGTGTTGTGGATAGATTTCCTACACTTTCTTGTGTTAATTTTGGGTGACCATCATAAATAATATTATAAATTCTGTGTCCTGATTCTAATTGTTCCCCTCACAACCCCTGACTACAACAGTGGTCATGGTAAGTGGTCATGGTCTTTCAGTGGCCCCCTCTCACCCTGTACTGTGTACTTTAATTGGCCCACACTAACTCTGCAGAGCACATTTCTTTCCCTACCTTTAATAAATGTAAAACCTCACTCTCTTTTCTTTTGTTTTTTCCAATGCTTTGTTCACTACGAGAATGTTGAAAAGGATCTCTGGAAGGAGTTCACAGCACTCAAGAACCTGATAATAATGCCATATTCTTCACATTGTGTGGAAAAGACAAGTTGTGATTTCAAAGTGCTGAGGCAAAAGTTGAAAAGCTTGTGGCTTGCCTGGTCGGTTGCCTGCTGAAGCAGAGCCAGTCGTCCTTGTTGCTGTGGGTGTCAGCAGGGTTCCGCTGCTCACTGCCCTTGGCCTATTTAAACTTTATTGCTTTAAAATGACACACAATGGAAATCTGCTTTGTATCTGTGATTCATTTTCATTGCTTCTCATGTAAAAGCACTATTCCAAACTAAATCTAGTCATTACCATCATGACTAGGATGCTCTGGTTAATATACTTTCCTGGTTCTTATCTTTAAAATAATCCAGGTACATCCTATACTGTATAAACTGTATCTTCTGAACTGTTCTTATCAAGAGCATATACCTACTAAAATTTAAGAATTCACAACCACTTATTAATACCAGATATGCCTTTGGGTTCAAGGTTTGGCATGTTATGAAAGTAAAGGGGTTTTCTAATTTCCGTGGATACTTTAATAATAAATGGACAATGAAGTAATGAGTTGTTAAAGACAAGATAACATCTGAAGGAAGCAATATCATTTTACAAATTGGAGTGCATTCTAAAAATCGTACTTCTGGAGCTAAAGAAAATATCCTGGCCATCTACTATGCAAAAAAAAACAGCCATTACTGATATTACAACAATTTTTAATTATGTTATTCAATATTATTTCACCAATCCAGAAAGACCCATATAAATACAATGATGTGCCTCTGAAGAAAAGACAAGATGGTGATTTATAAAAACTCTGAGCTTGGGTGGTTCACTTTCCAAAACAGCCACTTGGTGGCTCCTAAGTACTGTTCTAGGCCTTTATTACCATTGTAACGTGGAAGCATCTAAGAAGCCAAGGGAGGATTGCTTCAAAATATAAAAATATGGATGAGAAAAACTTTGCCAAAGGCTCAACAGATAATTAAAACTTCCCTTACCTCTAGTTATCAAAATCCACGGGAAATTATAAGGCAGGACAAAGTTCAGAATCTCATTTTGAGAACCATTTACAAACAGACTAATGTCATTGCACAAATAACAAAAGTTTTCAATATATTTCAATAATAACCTGCACTTCGGTTTGGACAAAAGTTGCCTTATTCAGTGAGTTGCCTAGCACACATGACCCTGCGTTCTATCCCCAGAACTACAAAAAAAAATTTTTAATAAAAAATTCTTCACTGAAAAGATGATGCTTTATTTGATGCCAATAAAATTGGATTTCTTTCCACTTGGATAGAAAAAGAACTTTTTAAGTGCCACACTTAAGGTATGATGTAGTCTTCAAATGAATAAAAAACCTCATTCTCTAAGTATCCCTAAAGTTCTAGAGAATGAAACAAAGTAATAATATTTTAATTAAAATATCATCAACATTGAAACTGTCCAGGGACTGGACATGTACCTTAGTGACAAAATTATTGCTTTGCATGTGTAGGTCTTGGACTCAATCCCCAGCACCACATAAACAAAAGAAAACCAAAACTGTCCAGGTTTTTAGAAGAGTTGAACCTTCCTAGGTGTAAAGTTCTACCTTTCCCCCTAACGATAATATGATGTACACCCTGAAACATAAACTCTCATACAGATTCATGAGGCTAAAATTAACTCCTTTTTCAACAGACTTTACCTTATTACATTCTAATATTATCAGTTACTGTCAAAACTAATAGCATGTACATAATTACATGCTCAACGGGTGCAAGCTACCCTTTGAAAGAGACATCAACACACTTCTATATGATATAAAGTCAGAAAACTGAATATGATGAGAAGGAATCAAAAACATCCAGCAAAAGGTCACCTTGCATACTTCTTTTGTGTGTTGAAGTTTTGGATAGAACCCAGAGCAAGCGCCCTTGCTCTCAGCCCTTTGATTATTTTTAACCACAAATGTTGATCTTAAATTACTGGATATAAACTCATGAGTTCATGATTCCCAGCAAGAAGGTATTGAGGATTCCACAATCTGGACATCCAGTTTCTCTGGAGATACATAATCCTGCGGAGTAATTTATGAATCAAGAAGGTAACTTGTGCCAAGTTATCTTGTCTTTAAAAGATAACTGGTAATTATTGAATTTCTCCTCTAATTTTAGTTATTTGTGAAGCTGAGCCAAAAAGATTGCAAGTTTGAGGCCAGACTGGGCAATTTAGCAACATCTTGTCCTGTTGTAGTCAGGGCTTGCAAGGGAATAGATTTAACACAAGACACATAACCTATAGGATATTTTATAATATTCACCCAAAAAGTCAAATGCAGAAGAATATAAGAGATCTGTCCACGCACTAGAGACCCAAAGAATCCAGCCGAGGGCCTGGATCCCATGGCAATGTCCTGCACGAGTCCAGCTGGCGGTCTAGAGCCCAGGACAATGTGTCATGCAAGTGTGTATCAAGGATCTACACTGGGAATGGGATCTACAATGCCCAAAGGTCAATGGTGGAAGCTAGAAAGTCTGCAGTAGTGGGGTGAAGGATCTGTGCCTGTAGGCTGAAGCATCTGAACTGGAGCCAGAAAACGACATGCAAAGTAAGGACCAGAGCTTCCCCAGAGAGAATCACAGCCATCCTCTGCAACAGGGAGGACCCAAACTCCTCTGACCATGAGAACAGCTGAGTTCATATCAGGAAAGGCAGCAGGACAAGCTTCTCCAAGAGAATCAACAGCACACCATCTTCCTCTCCAGTTCTTTTTTTATGCTGTGGGCAACAATCCTCAAGTGGGCCATCCAAACTCAGCATCATGCTGATTCAGTTCAGCTGAGTGTTACAAGTTGACCATTAGTTAATCCACCACACATTCCAAAGTACAATTTTTAAAAAGGGATGAATGGTGGAACACTTGCCCAGCTTGTGCAAGGCCCTGGGTTCAATCTTCACATGCAGGAAAGAAGAGGAGGAGGAGGAGGAATAGGAAAAACAAATCACGAGGTATAAATGGTTTCTATCCAAGGTTTTTAGATTAAGAATCATGATTAGAGCTTACACTTTATTATGAGCCTTCTTTTATTATTTGCAAATTTCCCTTTGTGTGGGTCAAGGTATTAGATCACAAAAGGACTGCCCTGGTCCTTTGTGCCCTTCTCTCAGCTGTCTTCTTTCCTACATCCTTTCTGACCTCCACAATTTGCCTACCTCAAACCCTTGTCACAGCTGCCAGTTTCTCCAGCTGACAGATTTACCACTGTCTTCAGACCCTTCAATAAGACCTCCTAATGTGTCTCTATATCTTCAGTGAACTGCAGAAGAATTGAAGGAATGCCAGGAATAAAAATGTGCATTAGACTGAACAGGAACTGAATGTAACATGGATTACAATGCCCTCACACTTCTAGAACACCTCCATTCCCTAAAACTAGCTGCTCAAACTTTCCTTTGGGCTCCTATCTCAAGTCACCATCCAGTCGACAGCAATGTATCAAGATGACACTAAAGTCTCCATGGTCAACCTGTATCCTCTGGAATCTGAGTTTGGCCACAAAAAGAAAGTAACGAGTTACAAGATAAATAAGAACTTTCTTAACCATGATATAAATATCAAAGAAAGGACGTCAGCAGCCAATACTAAAAATGAACATATGGCTTACCTGCCACATAGCAGAAATCACAAGATTCCTCGGAAAAATAATGCACAACTGAAATTGCCTTCCTGATAATAATACAATAGGCTTGTTCTAAACTGCCCCCTTGGTTGTCTTCAGCCCAGGTAGGAAAGGACTCACATCTTGCCAGTAGCATGTGAGTGAGCCAGTTTGGAAGCTGAGCCTCTGGCTTTCAGGTGACAGAAGTCTCATCTGTTATCTTGGCCGTGACCTCAGGAAAGATTGACCAAGAGGCACCCAACTTAATGATGTCCAAATTCCTGACTCATGGGAACTGTGGGGAAATAAATATTTGTTCTTTTAAGCTGCTGAACTTTGAACTAATTTGTTACACAGCAACAGATAATTAATATACCTTCTTTCTCTGAGAGGGAAGGAAATCAGAGAGTAACAGGAGAAGTGTGATATGGGAAAGAAAGAATGGAGAATGCCTGATGAACTCTACTTTATCTGTAAAATTAAATATGAGTTATGTTATCTGCTAAACAGTGAGGTGACTTAATGAGACTAGCAAGAGACTGACACAGCCAAGCAGAACACAGGAGAGGAAATTGACAAGGAACACAGAGAAGATTCGTGAGTTTTCTTTGAGCCTGCCTTCCTTTATGCCAAAGCCAACCGCAGAAATCGTAGTTGGTAATGGAATCCAATCAGGCTCTGTGTAATGAGCCTCAGTAAAATTCTAGTTACAGCGTCCTGCTGTGCCAGCCCAGTCTGCCCGTGTGGACAAACTGCTGATGAGCAGGTTAGTGGCTGAGGGGGCTCAGACATGTCCTGAGAAAGCACTCCAGTTGTCAAGAAGGATTTGCAACAACCAGATAGAGCCTCACACATTATTTATGAAGAGGGATAGAATCTCAAAAGGAAGTATTAGAAGAGAAAAATCAACATCCGTGTTTTTCTGGGCATTGTATCTCAAGGTTGCCTTCTTTCTCTTTCTCCCCCTCCCTTTCTCCTTCCCTTCCTTCCCCTCCCCCTACTTCCTGGTTATTAGTAGGAGATTCCTGGGATTTCTCCTGATTCAACCAGCCATTACTCTTTACTCTTTGTCTAGAACGTGGTGAAGTTCCAGCACATAAAGGGAACCAGGTCAAGGTTGCCTTCTTTTAAAGTGACTTCAGAGAAACTGTGTAGCCCCAATTTCTCTAAATTCCTCAGGCCTGCCCCAAATGGGGTCACTGTATCTTCTCAAGAATGACAAATCCTGCCCTCCTTGGTAGCTTAACTTCTCCATGCATGTACTAGCTGTTTGCAAACTGAGAAACTGAAGCCAATAGGGGAACTAAAGCGTCTCTGCAAAACTAGTGCCTGTCTTTCCTTACACAATAGAGTCTATTCATTCACTTATCCTTTCCCTCCTTCAGCTATTCAATTATTAGCAACTCATTATTGAGCACCTGCTGAATAATGGGACAAGCATGTACTCAGGCTGGGAATAAAAAGATGAGTATTGTGATCTTCAAGAAGTCACAAAAAGATCTGGCATATAGAACTCAACAAACATGTGCTGAATAATGATAGTTCTTGCCTGCTGTGGGCATTCTAACTTAATAGGGCAACCAAACGCAATGGCTTCTCCCCTTGGTGTGTGCAAAGCCAAAGAGCAGGACCAGAATATTTATTATCCACAACATAGCAAGGAAAGTCCTGGAGTTTATATTATGAGGAACAGAGAGCTCAGATTTTCTTCAGGGAATATATATATATATATATATATATTTATATCCATACAGGAAAGTACTTCAGGGGCAGGTACACCCTGAGCATGCTCAGTGTAAGGTGTACATTTCTGGGCTTGCTCAGTTCAAGGTCATGGAACACATGTTTAAAGGTTAAGATGACAGACGCAAATATTTGGAGACTTGCTTAGTTTGGAGTTACAAAGATAGCAGACAGGAACACCTCCCAAGCTTTTCCAAAGTTTTAGTTGAAGCACAGGAAAAGGCACTCTGAAGGTGCACTGATGCAGAGGTTTTCCTGTAAAGTTGCCTGACTGAGCTGCTCACCGTGGGGGAAGGAGGTATGTAAGTGAGTAGTTTAAATTGTTTTAGGGCAGTGATAGAGAACGGTTTAGAGCCTTCATTGATAACAGTCTGTTGCAGCATGCATGGCATAGGTTCACCATCACTGGTTTAGGGTAGTAGTAAAGGAATGATAGAGTACTCTAAATACAGAGGATCATATGTCATATGTCACACGGAGGAAGTAGGGGTGGTTTGAAAGAGAAAATATCCTGTGTGATCTTGAAGAACAAGTAAGTTTTCTAGAAGAAAGTTGTAAAGGTCTTTCCAGACAGACCAAAACTACTTACAATTCTTTAGAATTCTTTATGCCACTCTAATCTAAGAATACTTTGTAACTATAAAAATGTGTCAATATTTTCTTGAGTTTCAAGCTTTTGAATTTGTTTTTGCATTTGTTCCCAAATCAGTAATAGATTGACAAAGTTGATTGCAAAACAACCCTATCAAAGTAAATATTTTGTGAAGAGTAGATTAAAATAATTCAGCTAAAAAGGGGGGAGTATATTGTAAGTTTCTTTTTGGAGAGACTTACGATTTATAAACAAGGTGGAAGATATTCCTACTTAAAATAGCCTCTTTATTATCACTAAACTTTTCCTTTGACATCTAGCTTTGAAGCCAAAAAAGATCACCAGATCCATGCTAGATCAGTGTTTATTTTTCTTTGCTTCATTGGAGCAATTGAAGAGACTGTCAGATGTTGTACAGCCTACATCAAAATGGTAGAAGGACTTGGAAAAGCAAAATGCAGCAATCTAATTTGTTATTATCAACTCACTAGTTATTAAGTATTCTAAGAAAATTCTTAACTCCGTGACAGAATGGAAAATCACATTACACAAGGGAATCAAGCTTGGTAAGCCAAAGGAATCTTCTAAATTGAAATTTAGAATGAACTCTTATTTACAGAAAAAAAAATGGATAAAAACTGACACTTACTGAAGTATCTTAATGAGTAAGCCAAGCATTTGTTTTAAGAAATTTCCAGTATAATAGGACCAATGAAAATTAGGTGTGTGCCATGAAGTTGTCTAACCTGTTCTATTTGGCCAATAAACTACTTGAACAACAATAAATTAAATGAAAGAGAAAAGTAAGAAGATGAGAAATAGAAAGGCAACGAGCCAAATCAATTTCCAATTTAATCATGAGTGTGGGTCTCTTACTTTTGCTCTTTGCCTTACAATCAGATTCTTATTTTTGCTAAGTTGCAACCCTTAGCATTTAACATGTTGATGGGCATAGTGCTGCAGTTTCAAACTGATTAGTAGGTATTTAACCAGTAAAACTATGCAACATTTCTGAGTCAGTCCTGCAATAGAAAAATAACACCCACTGAGCCAGTCTGGAGCAAAGCAGAATGGGATGCATATTTGGAATTATTCCTTTTCTAGCTAACACTACTGCTAGTCTTTGGGTCTTGTATAACAGAATTCTATAGAATATGATCAAGAACTGAATAATCCTCTAAAAAAAAAAGTCCTTATGTCACTACCAAGCAACACTTACCACTCTGTCAGTAATTGGTTTTCTACATCAGAGGCTTCTTCAAAGAGGTTTGGGAAACTCAAGAGTAAACAGATTCCACAGATTTCCTTACTACAAGCATTCTCAGATTCATTCATATGACCATGTACATTATTCCTTTCAGAGAAAATACAGCATTCAGTTGGTGCTCCAGATCTGTTGGTTGCATATTTGCAAATTCAACCAACTGTGGATCAGTAAAACTTAGAAAAATTGCATCTGTATTGAACGTGTACAGATGTTTTTCTTGACATTATTTCCTAAGCAATAGGTTATATAACATTTACATTGTATTGGATATGTGACCAAGATATATGCAAGTACTACATCATTTTATATAAATATTTTGAGCCTTGAAGAGTGTGGTATCTGCAGGGAGCTTGGGGACTGTTTCCAAAGGGTTCAAAGGCGTGGTTGTGGTGGGTCTTTCGACTCATTTGACCACAGAAGCTGTGCTGAGAATCATCCAATGGGACCCATATTCTGCAGCTCAGATTTCAGGAAATGTTGCTGTTTAAACACAATTGTTTCTTTTTTGTTCTTGTTCTTATTTTATTTGGGGTTTTTTGGTGCTATGGCTCAAATCCAGGGCCTCATAATTCTAGGCCAGTGCTGTGACACTAGCTATTATTATTCTTGAACACCCCTATTATTAATGGAGCACTGGACACTGAGAAGGAGACTCCAGTGAAGGAGCACGTTAGCAATAACAGCTTTTCCCTTTACAGAACATCTGCCAAGCACCTGCTGGTGACCAGACTCCTGGCACTATCCCTTTTAAAACACTATCAATTTTACAGTGAACAATTCTGCGTAGTACAGAATATTTACACTGTACAACCTCCACTTCTTTCTAGTTCTAAAATATTTTATCACACTCTTATAAAAATTCACACACATTAAATAGTTAACTCCCTATTCTCTCTTTTTCCTAGCCCTTAACAACTACTAATCAGCTTTCTGTCTGTATAGATTTACCTATCTGGATATGTCACAAAAAATGGAATCTCCCAATAAGTTTCCAACTTCTTTCAAATATAGCATTTTTTTAGGGCTCACCCACACTGTAGAATATAATCAAAACTCCATTCCTTTTTATGGCTAAATAATATTTCATTTTATACATATACCACATTATATAGCTATACAATTCCACTGTATATGTGTACTGCAGTGATAATGTGGGGACATTCACAAGATATGCATGAAATAGATATGCAGCAATAAGAAACCTTCTGAGTCCAAAAGCCCCAAACCACCCAAATGCATGGTTAAAGATTAAAAGATAATCCACAGAGCCACAAGTCCATGTAGGATCAAAATACATTACCTAAAGTTATGTGTGCTCTGGCCCTTGTCCTCCCCATACTCTGATTTATTACTGACATTGGCCCTAAAGTCAGTCATGTTCCAGACTGCTGTCCTGTACATGAATTCCTGCTCAGATGTCCTGCTTTTGTCCTTTATCCTTGTTTCCTGGTTGTCTCAATAAAAACCCATAGAAGCTTCAGTTTGGGACTGTCTTTTTTCCTAGGACTCTCTCATGCTAAGGGGTCTCAGTAAAGGCAGCCCCTCTGGGCTCTCTAAGAGGTTAAACTGTACATGGACTCCGAGCAGTCTCTCATCCTATGTGCCATGCCATGGTCATAGCATTGATAGGCAAATATAGTTTATCCATTCATTCTTGATAACCAATTGGACCTTTAGCCTGAGTAGTGCTGTTTCCCAGTTCAAGATATACCTACAAGTGATGTTATAGAGCCATAGAAATAGTTTTGCCACTACAACTTTGCAACATTATAAGGCAAATCAAATTCATATGATTTGGCTAGCTTGAGACATAATGTATTTAAGAAAATACATGTATTTTCAATTTATTTGAGAAAAATATATGTGGATCTTACTGCTAGGAAGCTTTGAGAATAACTTACTGAAGCAAGATTCTTCACATACCATCATTCCCTCATGAATAACTGCTCAGTTTTAGTGAGCTATTCATTTCTGTTACTCAGCTAGATAGAGTTTCTGTTGTCTTCTCTGCCAATAAGAGTTCAGCAAACACAATAAGAGTGGATGCCTTTGGTGGCTCTATTATTAGAAGGTGCTGTGTTCATGAGAAGGCGTAAAATAATGAGGAAAAACAAGTAACACCAGCACTAGATCAGCTATTCTGGAAAACTCCTAAAACATCCAGAGGTTGGTTGTTTGTTTGTTAATAGTAAAAATGCTTCATTTGAACATAGGCCTTTTGGAAGAGTTAATGAGTTCTTTAATATTGTCCAATAGACTAACATGAAAATCAAGCACATTAATTAAGCAGAGAACTTTAAGCATAGTACTCACTTTCTCTGAATATTTCCTAAGGCTTAAACCAGGCCTCTTTCCAAAGCCATTCTTTCAGTGGGGGTACTAACAAAATGCTGAGTTTTTATCTTAAGATTACTAGGAATTGACCGATTTTAAATTTCTTTCTAGTGACAATGAAGTCTATATTCAAGCAAAATATCAGAATTTTCATTTAAGTAATTCTACACTCTAGTTTTAAATGTTACTATGCTATTAGCAATAGATAAACAGCAAAAGTTTTTTTACATTGAATTTCACTGAAATTCAAATATTACAAACACATTGAATATATAAACTAAGGAAATAAATACATTAGCTATGGTACAATCTGTCAGACTTCAACAGTAGTTAATTTGAGGAATAGTGTCATGGTTTATGTCAAGCCTCATGCAATTATGGACGGGACCAAATCTAATGTTTGTGATTGGTTCATTGTCTAGCGCTTGGATTGGTGGTGCAAATGTTTCAGCCACCCAGGGGTGGAGCCAGGATATGACCTATCTGCCGGAAGAAGGTATGTCTCTCTCTCTTGCAGGTTCATGCTTTTGCTGTTTGTGGCGGACATGAAGGGCTACCCCACCATGCCACGCTGCCTTGGAGCCAAGTGAGTATGAACTGAAACCTCCAAGAATTGTAAGAATAAACTTTTCTTTCTCTAACTTTGGGCATCAGGTATTTTGTATCAACAAGTAAAAAGTAACTAAGACAAATAGTGTATCTCAGTCTGACATCACTATAGTAAATGACAAAAAAGATTGCTGACTTGCCTTTCCAAGATCTTCTGTAAGTGGCTAGGAAGGTTCATGGCACAATCTAGAACTTACCCATTGTCCTTGAACATATAAAACCAGACTGGGAAAGTTCTTGTCCTTATATTTGCAGTGCTTTCAGGGGGCAAAGATAGGCACAGTGAGATTTCACAGCTGCAGGTCTCTGGAGTTGGGATTGAGATGATACTCTTCCACAGAGCAAGGCTCATGTGACTTGCCTGAATTATCCAATTGATGTGCTGAGAGGTAAAACAACTCAGGAAGCACTGTGCTTATTATCTCTGTGGGCAGTTTATTTGGGTTTCCCCCTCTTTTTACCCACCTGATGTTGCAATGGCAAGCAGAAACACCAAAATGAAACCCAAGATTTGGAGGCACACTTATTTCCATCCCCAGGCACTGATTGGCATCATTCCCAGAATATCAGGCTCTGCTCTCTGGTGGTCTAGGGCTTATATGGAATAAGCAAGCAGGAAGTACAGAGGCAGAACAGCTTGTCAGTTGGAGATTGGTTTATACAATGTGCATTATGGCGACCAGCTATGCATTGACAGTGACCAGCCATTTCTAAGAGACCAGAAGCAACTAGAACTGGAACAGGAGCTATTACCTGGGCAACTAGGAAACTGAAGTATATTGGCGTGGCGGGGGGGGGGGGCATTTTCTGTTATAAAATATCTAAATATTTTAATCCAAAATTCCATGAGATTTTTATTCTAAATGTTAATAGTACATATATCTTAAAAGAATAAGACAAGGGTATGTCCATAAATAAACAAATGGATGAAGAAAATGTGGTATCTATACATAATGAAACACTACTCAGCTATGAAGTATAAAGTCAAGACATTTGGGAGAAAATGTATACACCTAGAAAATATGTTAAGTGAAGTAAATGACACACGTGCTTAAATACCATATGCTATCCCTCATTTGAGTATGACATACTATAAACAAAGAACAAAATAAAGGATGAATAGAAGGAGACAAGGAGATAGATCTACTGCAGATGGGAAGGGACTCAGGAGACCAAGGGGGAGAGAGGGGGAGGAGAAGAGGAAGTAAAAGGTGTAAGATGTGCTGTGTCTATTTACCAAATACCCCGATGATGTAAACTTACATATCATAAACATGAACTAATAACAAGAAGAACAGAAATGAGGAAAGGGGTGGGAGGTGGAAGAGAAAGGGAAGAGAATTAAAAAAGAATATAGCTGTGCTACATACATGTACCTACTCCCTAAGACAAAGGTAAATTTTATGTACTGAAAGCATGTACTTATTTTTTTGAGTGCATAAATAGACTGCATATGGAAACACACACCTGTAATCCTACCTACTCAGGAGGTTGAGGCAGGAGGATCACATGTTAGAGCCCAGCCAATGTAACTTAGCAAGACTCTGCGTCAAAATAAAAAGAGCTGGAGATGTAGTCCAGTGCTCACTGGTTCAATCCCCAGAACTGGCAAAAAAAAAAAAAAAAAAGTTCAAAAAATATCAAATAACATAGAACAAGAAGGAAAGAACAGGAGGAAGGAAGAAGGGAGGAAGGAGAAAAAAAGATGAAAGAAGGAAAGGAAGGAAGGAAAGAGAAAGAGAAAAAAGAGAGAAAGAAAGAAAGAAAGAGAGAGAGAGAGAGAGAGAGAGAAAGAAAAGAAAGAAAGAAAGGAAGGAAGGGAGGGCGGGCAGTCAAAAGGCTAACTATTGTTCAGCCTGCTGCCCTACTTCCTACCTCTTCAGTTCCGTCTTCCCACAGGTGAGCACAGCTAACAGCTTGGTGCCTACCTTTCCAACTTAGGTATCAAAGGAGACTAAGAACCAAACAGTGAGCTACATTGGAACTACTTATCTGTGCAGCTTTCAGAACAAGAATACAGTTCATCTGTCACACATCCTGAGAAATTCCTGTCTACCAGAATTTTAATACATTCTCTCCCCACTCCCAGAACATCTCTGACTTTCTATGTGCATGTTTCCTTTGATGCACCCAAACACTAGCCAGATGTCAATGTAAGTACAAATGCCACTGTAGCTAATGAAAAAATTTGCTTAGAATATGCTAAAATAGGAGTATAAATGTTTAACTTTTAAGAGATAAAGGACAGTTGCCTCTTGGCTAATCAAAGAAATAGAAAAAAAGCATAGAGACAAAAGAGTTTGGAAGCTAATGTGAAGTAGGAGAGATTTTAACTTCAGTTCAATTAATCAGGAAATATCTGTTTAGTCATCTATAAGATGATAAGCACTTTGGTATACAAGGTGTGGTCCCTATTTCCAGAGGGTTTGCCATCTCCTGAGAAATCAGCAGGGCAGACAGAATAGAATCAGATAAGATGGGTTTATACAAGATCCTGGATTTGGCAAAGTAATGAGTGAAATGCTGTCTCTACAGGCTTTTACAGAAAGGAGGTACCTAACTTTCCAAATTAAGAAATGTCTTCCAACTTACTACCATCCAATTTAAGTAATAAGTTCTCATTCCCACTGTCCTGTAGTTTCAATTCCTTAGCCACTGTCCTAGTACAGGCTGGTACGACCTTGCTGTTAAAATGAACTTGTATCCAGCACTCTGTCATCTCCCCATCCCACCCTCTCCAAGCCATTCAGAACATAACCAAAAGATTGATTTTTCAAAAGTCACGAAGTACTTGAAGTACCCTCTGATAAACATCAGCACCAAATAGTCTGAACTTTTTAGTGGAAAATTTAAGGCTCTCTCTTAAACTGTGCGAATATCCTTCTTGGCTTGTATCCTATTTCCTGATATGAGCTGTCTACTCTGTTGAAATTCACCTACTCATCGTCCTCACAAGCCAGCTCTTGCAGGCCTCCTGTGATTCCCAACCCCTTGTCACCTTCCTAGTCCCTTCCCTAGATCCATAACCAAGGAGAATCAGAGAGGCCAGCTCTGCAGCTGGGCAGTCATCCAGCCATGATGTAGAGGTGGCAGGGAGAGGGTGGGACACGTGGGAATGCAGAGCAGGGTGGGGATAGGTACAGTCGCAGAGCATGGTGAGAAATTGGATGCTGGTGGGAAAGAGAGAGCTGAGTCAGAAACAACTCACCGTAGGTTTTAGGCAGCAAATAGAATTCTTTCCCAATAGCTGCTGACTCCACATCCTACCATCTTGTAGTTATTAGCAGTTATTTATTTCACACTGCTTGCATAACCTGGGATCATGTGTAATTAAGGCGATTTTTCTGTACATTTATGATGGAGAGCCTCCATCTCCAGAAGGAAAGTCTAACAAGGAAAAGTACAACTGGAAGATGGTCTGATCATCCAGGGAATCATAGATCTAGCCCCTCAGCAAATCTGCTCTGTTCTGCCCCACAGAGGCACCCAAAGCAGCCCTTTTCTTTCCATCTTTGCTCCCACATACTGGGCTGTGGGAAAAGAAAGGCTCAGTGATAGAGCCCTTGCTAGCATGTGCGAGGCCCTGGACTCAGTCCCCAACGCAACGAAAATGAAGATAACAGATCTCAATTCCTTTTTTTGTTCCCTTTCCTTCCCTCCATTCAGATTTTGATTCATTTTCCTTTCTTAGTTGTGTACATGTTTATAGTAGGTAATGCTTACATTCCCTGTGTGAAATTGGTACACATACATCATACATCTTAATTCTGTTGTCGCCCTTCCTCCCTCCTTTCTCTCCCTCCTTTTGACCTCTTTCCCTTTTTAGAAATTTCTACCTCCCTACTTTTTACCATCTATTATTTATTTTGCTCTCTATTTATACTTCAGGTTTTTTCATATAAGAGAAACCATGTGATATTTAAGCTATGTGTCTAAATTTACTTAACATTATGGTCTCAAGGTACATCCATTTTCCTACAAGTGACTTAAGTTTATTTTTTTTTATGGCAGAATAATACAATGCTATGTGTAAAAACCACATTTTCTTTATCCTATCCATTCATCCGTTGATGGACATATAGGCCACTTCCAAGATTTAGCCATTATGAGCTGTGCTACTAAAAACATGGGTATTGTAGGAGCAAATGAAGTGCAGAAAGGCTGCACTATGGTTCAGGCTCAAGGGGTGTGATTTCCAGGAGTCGTTAAGTCCAAGGCAACAGAGTTCCATCCCAGGCACGCCTCCCATGTCCCATCAATCAAGGTCAGTGCCGGCTGGTGTAAATAACTAACATAACAGAGATTTTTACTGGCACATAGCCAGTAAATCTGGACTCCCCCAAGGGCTGAGGCTAAGCAGCTGAGGACTACAAAGAGTGTGCAGCAGTGCTAAGAGCAGCTGGGAGCCACAGGGGCAGCTAAGCAGCTGAATAAAGGCGCCATATTTCCACGATCTGTGTCTCTTCGGACTTCCCGAATCTCAAGTAAACCTTCCCAGGTTGAACTTTTGACAAGACAAGTATGCATGTATGGTATCATTCTAGTATTATGTCTTTAACTCTTTCAGGAAGATACCTAGAAGGGGGATATCTGGGTCAAATGGTATTTCTAGTTTCAGTTTTTTAAAGAAATTCCATACAGATTTTTAAAGTGGTTATACTAGCTTATATTCCCAACAGTATAAGAAGAGTTCCTTCTCCCTTGCAGCCTCACCAGCATTTGCTATTATTTGATTTCTTGGTGACAGCCATTCTTTCTGGAGTCAGGTAGACTCTCAGTGTTTTAATTTGCACTTCTTCAGTGGCCAATGATGTTAGCATTTCTTCATGTATTTATTGGCCACTTTTAGTACTTCCTCTGAGAAGTGTCCATTAATTTCAATTGCCCATTTTTTGATTTGGTCTTTTATTTTGGGTGGCCTAATTTTTTGTGTGTTCTTTATATATTCTAGGTATTAGTCTTTTGTCTAATAAATAACTGGGAAATTTTTTTTCAATTCTATAGGTTGTCTTTTCAATCTAGTGGTTGTTTCTTTTGCTGTGCAGAAGCTTTTGCTCTCTTAGAATAATATCCAAGCTTAACATGTCCTTCAAGGGACCACATGACCTGATCTTTGCCTATCCCTCTACCTTACCTCCTCTAGCTCTTTCTCTTGCTTCCTCCACTCTAGCCACCTGAACTTCAGCTAGAGCCAAGCCTGCTAAACTCATGCCATGTATGGATTTATTTTTGCAGTGGGAGAAAGGCCAGTGATCAGTGAACTTAAGTATATAGTTTTTCTTGTTACAGTTTTCATTGTACTTCAACAAACTGGCATTCTGATATGTATATCCTTCTCTCATGGGTTTGGTTGGTTTGAATCTGCAGATGAGATTATATTTCTCAGCCCACAGAGCCAGACGAATGAGACAGACTAAGAAATTCAATCTGTATATTCCACCAAAGTACTACTGCCCCTAACTGGCCTGTACTTTAACTTTACTGCATTTAGTAAGCAATCTTATATACTAATATAGGAATTTTGTTTCACCATAACTGTACAACTATTAGTCAGTCATTTATTGTGTAGTAGGTATTAGGTATACTGGCAGAGAGGTTGATAATATCACTGGCCCTCCTTCATGTTTTGAAATTTATTGTCACTCACAAATGCTTGGTTAACTGGATATACAGAGAATTGGGACTAGTTCTCACAAAAGAGAAACAGGACTTAAAAGATTTTTGTAAAACAATGGAAGAGAGTTTTTTTTACCACATTTTTCAAGCAGAAGAAAAGTAATAAGAAAGGGACAGAGTTGGCATTTTTCAGATTTATGGTACAAGATCCTCATCATGTTTACTGAGATGTAAAGATAATGATGATCTAGTAAGATCTGACAAGCTCAGCCAAATAAAGGAAAATCTGAAGGAGGACTATCTGCAATATGAATCTCCTTCCACTGTTATTTATAATTAAATGTGACCCACATGTGTATCTGCCTTGAGATTGGCCAATAACAAGAGTGAAACTATCTTAATTAACATGACAAATTAGTTCATTCTTTAAAAACATTTCTATCTTGGGATTACTACATAACATATTTTATGTATTAACATACAAATAATACTAACATAATTATGATATAGTGCCATTATATGTCATATATATATATATGTATGTATATATATATATATATGTATGTATATATATATATATATATATATGTATGTATATATATATAAAATGTATGTGCCCACCTTAAGCTGGGCTTGTATTCACACTTGTGATCCCAGCTGCCTGAAAGGCAAAGGCAAGAGAATCACAAGTTCCTCCTCAGTCCCAGCAATTTAGGGGCCCTGTTTCACAATGAAAACTACAAAGGGCAAGAGACATAGTTCAGTGCTAAGGTTTTAGGCTCAACTCCCAGTACTGCCAAAAATAAAATATATAAAAAAGACTACCAGATTAAATGATGGCATTTGGAAGTGCTCTGACCTCATTATCATCAAGTGATCAAGTGATGAGACTACAGTCATTATTTCATAATATTCTTTTATATGCTTGCAAGTGGATAGCTACTTATATCTAGAGCACCAGGTTGTTGTGAATGTGGGAGATTTGGGAGGCAACACCTACTGGTGCTGCAGAGATGGATTGCATGGCAGACTCTGCCTTAGTCATGGCCGACTCCACCCCGAGGCGAGGCAGTTCACTTACTGTGCCTCAGTTTCCTCCACTGCAATGTGAGAGCAATATTAGTTTTTCCACACAGGGCCGTTTTCAGGACTGAATGAGCTTACATACATGATTTTAGACCAGTGCCTTACATTTAATAAATACTTGTGAATGCTAACTAATACTAACCTGGCTTTGGTTACATTTGAAAGAACAAACAAAAATAAAACTAACCATGCCCCCTACCATCCCTTGCTAGCAACAGGGCTCAGGATACTGCAATCTCCATGGTACAGCTGAATAAACTTGTGGAATAAGGAAAAGACATTCAGTGTTTAGAGTCACAATATTTTTGCTAAATAGTGTTGAGAACAACACACTGCCATGAAGTTCAGCAATTAGTGGTAAGTATAGGAAAATATTAAATCTCTTTAAAAATAGTTATGTAAATCATTTTGGATCTTTTAAAGTGATCTTAAAATCAGGATATTTTAAAATGTAACAGCAAATACCCCCTCCCCCCATCAGTATACTTCAATTTTTTAGTTGCCCAGTTAACAGTTCCTGAGTCCAGTTCTGGTTGCTTCCAGTCTTTTAGAAACAACTGGTCACTATGATGCACATTGTATAAACCAATCCCTAATTGACAAGCTGTTCTGCCTCTACACTTCCTCCGTGTTTATCCAATATAAGCCTCAGACCACCAGAGATTGGGGCCTGCTATTTTGGGAGTGAAACCAATCAGCACCATCAATGTAAATAAATCTGCCTCCAAATCCTGCAAAATGACAGGGCTCTAAAACAGACTATAAACACTTCTGGTGAAATGGAATGATTTGTGAAGAAAAGAAATTTACTACCTGAAATGACCAAGTATATTTTTCAAGTTGTCTTAATGTTTGGGAGAGGGAGAAGTTATCAATTCCCCATATAATCCTGTTTTCAGATTATATAATGCTATTTCTTACTGAAGACTCTTTATGTCAAATGCTTTCCATCGTCACCTTTTTTCTTTCTCTTAAAAAGACTTTAATTCAGGAGGCTAAGGCATAAGAATCACCATGAACCGCCACTCACAGGAACCATAGCAGCGCTGAAGTCGGGGGTTGGTGAGCCCAATGGAGAGCGGAGCTGGCAAAGGGACCTTCATTAATCCACAGTCAGTGCTGGGAATGAGACCCCCCCCCCAGGGGAAGGGCGCGACCAAATGGGTGACATGTTGGAATCGGGCAGGAGGAGCCTGAACAGGGAGTGACAGTGACTTCAGTTGGTTGCTCCCTCCCCAGAGCAGATTCGTGGGATTTGCTTGGACTGGGCTGCGCCCCTGGCCGGGACCCAATGAGCCGTCCCAAATCGATTCCCTGCACCTAGCACACACTAACCGGGTGAAGGCCCCTGAAGTTTGGCTGGTCCGGTGGAGAGGGGCAGGCATACACAGCCGCTGCTTACAGCTCAGTGACAAGAGCAGGCAGGAGAGGGAGGAGGTCCCTCACCAGTGTGCTTCGGAGGAAACGTGGCCAACAGGGAAGGGGGCTGGGACCTGCACTGTAACCTGTGTGGAGGAAGCCAGGGCCATGACAGGAGAGAGGCAGGAGGAGGCCCCCAGCCCAGAACCCTGAGAACACAGATCCAGGAGAAGGAAAAACAAGGGAGAATGAGGGTGGCAAACACGCATCAGACATGGCTTCAATGGACATTAAAAGATATCTTCGGGACCTTGTAGACGAACTCAAAATTGAAATATTAAATCAGGTAAAGCAAGATATGAGCAGAGTAATAAAAGAAATGCTCTCAGGAAGCATCTCTCAGGATGATACAGATGGAACAAGGGAGGAACACAAAAAAAGGAGAGAAACATTCGATAAAGAATATAAAGAAAATACAGAATACATGAAGCAGATTCAAAGAGACTACCAGGAAATTACAAACTCCATTGAAAGCTGGCAAAACACCTTAAAAGAAACTAAGGATAGACTATCAAAACTTGAAGACAAGTTTGCAATGTGAAATCGTGAAAGGAAAGATCTGTTAAAAATAACAAGGAAACAGGCAGTAACAATACAAAGGCTAAAAGATGACAAGAGAATCTACAATTTAAGAATAAGAAATGTGAACAAAGAAGCAGGAATACAAACAGGTGATTTATAAAGGCTATTTACTGAAATAATTAAGGAAAATTTCCCAAGCATGGGAAAAGAAAATGACATTTGGTTGTGCGAGGCATACAGAACTCCAGCCACCTACAACCAAAACAGAGCTACACCCAGACATATAATAATCAAGAAACCAGAAATTCAATATAAAAACAGAATATTAAAAGCCGTCAGAGAAAAGAAACAGATTACCTATAAAGGTAAGCCTATCAGGATCACGGCTGACTTCTCGACACAGACCATCAGATCAAGAAGAGCTTGGAGTGAAGTATTCCAAGCCCTGAAAGAAAATAACATCTAGTCCAGATTGATGTACCCTGCAAAACTGTCACTAGAAATTAATGGAGAAACAAGATGCTTCCATGACAAAGAGGAACTGGGCGAGTTTGTGACCACCAATCCAACCCTACAGAGAATACTGAAGGACATTCTAGAGAGAGAGGAAAAAAATACCAGGGTTTTAGGAACAGTGGCAGAAAGGCCTCAGTGAACAGGGCAGGCAGTAGAATGAAGGAGAAAACTAGACAAACAAACGCAGAAAAATAGCATAGCAGAAATGAGGCAGAGAAGGATGACTAGAATCTCTAACATAGATGGCCTTGACACGCTATATTGTTAATAGTGCACCTGAATTTAAAACCCACATTACTCACACTACTCTGCTTAGATGGATTATATTCTGTTCCAGTCATTCTACCTGTACTAGATTTGAGGGCACAGACAGTAATCCCAAAAATAACAGGATATAGTATGATAATCATCCTTAATTTCCTATTAACTTAATCTAAAGCCCTGTAAAACCTACACTGTTTTACCATGACTGACTGTAATCGAATCTGGTTTGTTGGATCGCTGTTTTGTATTGATAGATTTTATTCAAAGCTGTTATGATTGATAGTATCAAGTCTGAGAGTATAGGCAACCGCACTTAAGCTGACAAGATTCACTAGAATATCCATTCTGGTTTGATTATTAACTGTCTTTGAAGTTTTATACTGTCTACAATGTTTTATTTTTACTAATAGTTATGTACTGCTACATTCAATTATACTGCTATATTCAATTATGCCAGATGATATAGACAATTCTATTGAAGATAATAAGAAACAACACAGTAATCATTGTAGATCAACTTGTACTATGGTTTTATATGACTTTTTGGTTTAATGTTTTTATAGGAATTTGTTTTGTTTTGTCTTGTTAAGTTTTGTGTTTCCCTCTGCTGTTTTGTTTTTCCCTCTAATACAGAAAGGATAGAAACACATGTAGAGACTCATGCATGCATAGCTATTTACACTCTCACTGTTTGAATATCTACTTTGTATGCTTTAATTTTGTAACTTGGAACAACTATTTTTAAGAGGACAATATGTAATTTATCAACTAGCAATCTCATAGTGTTTATCTTTTTTTTTTTTGAAATTCTGTATTATCTCTACCCTTTACATGCTTTTGTTTCTCTTTAAATAAAAAAAAATTCTAAAAAAAAAAGAATCACCATGAGTTCAAGGCCAGCCTGAGTTAGATGGTAAGTTCAAGGCCAACTTGAACTAATAGTGAGAGCCTGTCTCAAAAAATCAAAACAAGATATTAACATGAATATGCTAAAATATGCAGCAAAAAGATAAAATAATCTAAATCCACACATTCTTTCACTAATATTCCTATATTTTCATTTTTCTGAGTAGTTTAAAAATATATCAAAGTTGCACCTCGAATATATCCCTATGCATGCTAAAACTAGACTTTTAAAAACAGCACAATGCCATTGTTATACCTCAGTCCAAATCTGTTCAATTGATCACTAAATCTCTTTTATATCTGGTTTATTAAACTAGAACCAGCAAGGAGAAGACATCATACTTACTGTCTCTAATGTCTTTTAAGCAAGAACAGGCCTGTCTTGCCTCTCTTCCTTTTCCCTTTTCTCTCGTCTTTCTCCCTCCCTCCTTCTTTCCCTTCTTCATCTCTCCTTCTCTTACACACTGACTTATTTAAGAGACTGGGCCATTTGTTCCAGGTTTTTCTGATTGTTTCCTCTTGGTGTCACTTCGCTCCTCCATTCTAGCAGTCTCTGAGGCCGGAAGACAGATTCAAAGCCTCATGTTGAGGTTCTAGATTTTTGGAGGCAGTACTTCAGTAAGATGCCAGAGCTTCGCAGTACACCAGGAAACAATGTCAGGTTGGTCCGCTTTTAGTGAGGATCAGATTGATCATCTGGAATAAAGCAGATGGGAGATGGTTTCCCCTTTGGAGTTTGCATTTCCCCTTGACAATCAGCAGTAATCCCTGAGGGATAATTTGCCACTCTGAATATACCATTCCCTATCTCTCTTTCACCAGAGGGTTTCATTGATGATTCTGGTATAAACCAGTTATTTCGTTAGGAACTGCAAAATTCCATTTATACACTACTAGCACAATTTTGTAAAAAAAAAAAAAATTGCTTTCTCATCAACAGGTGTTAGTTCTTAAACTACCACTTTTCAGAAAAAAACACTGATGTGTAATAATTACCACTAAAAGTGTGAGGCAAATAAGATTGCTTCTCTCTCTGACTTAATTTGGCTTACTTTAGGGGTAGGTGAGTTGTTCTGCTTTGTCTTGTTTTTTGGAGACAGGTTCTCCCTATGTATGGAGGCAGGCCTCCAACTCTGCAGATCCTCCTGCCTCAGCCTCCCAAGTGACAAATTTTTTTTTAGGCATGTGCCTTCAGGCCCAAGTAGGGAGAAGGTGACCTTATATTTTGTGTTTTCAATCATCTTGCAGTTTGCAGTCTTACTTTTAATGCACACATTGCCTTAATTTTTGCCAGTGGGCAGTCCCTTATGTGAGTGCCTGTATTTCAATCTTTTCTAGTGAACACCTTGACTTCTGGCCCAGGCTGTCCCAAGGGTCCTAATTCGTTTTCCCCAGCTTCTGCTCTGGCATCAGCCATTTCTTCAAAGGGCCTTGATTCCTTTTAGCGAGGAGTGACAGGGATCAACATCTGAGCACCCAGGGACTGGCACTGCTTCTGGGCTTTGCGTTCATACAGCTATTTTAATTTTAGAATTAGCAATATAGAAATTCTTACTCGTGACCATAACTTACTTTATGACCCCTATTTAAAGGGAGCACACAGCGCGCAGAGGAGCCCGAGGAAGCGTGGCGGGCCGGGGTTTAGGCCAAGGCGTTACTTCGCGGGAAAGGGGCCCAGGCCAGGCTTCTCCAGCCGGCGAAGGGACCTTAGAAACGGTGACAAGTTGATGATCAGCCCCGGGGTGGCGGGAACGTGGGGTGAACAGCTCCATCCGGCGAAGCCCGTAACCCAAAAGGCAGGACAGGGACAAGCTGCGGGTGATGGAACCACCAGCTGGGGGGCCGGGGTCACAGTTCTAACCAGAAGCATAGAAGGAACAACCACTCTCGCTCAGCAAACTATAGCCCAGGCGCGCGGGGGGGGGGGGGGGGGGGTTGTAACACTGCCAGTCAGAGAAAGCTTTCAACAGGAGGGCGGGACAGCAGGCAAGCGTGTCCAATGAGCAATTAGGCTCGGGTCGCCTGAGGCCAAAGCCTCAGGGGACGGCGGAAAAGAGGGTGGGAATTGACCAATCAAAGGGGACGACTCACACAGGCAGCCAGACAGCCAATCAGAAGAGCGTTCTCTCAGCGCGTCCCGCCCCCTCCGGGATATTTTCTTAGCCCAAGGCGGCTGCGGTGGCGCAGTCGCAGTTACCGTGTCCGTGTTCACCTTGTTTGGTCATAGTCGCTTCTGGAGCGGTGTGAACTTCAGGTGAAACATGGAGAACTCGGACTACGATGACCATGCGGGCCAGGACGGGGAGAATTTCCTGTACTTCGCGTACGGCAGCAACCTGCTGACGGAGAGGATCCATCATCGAAACCCCTCGGCCACGTTCTGCTGCGTGGCCCGCCTGCAGGTCAGTGACCCCGCCTGGCCCTGCCCGCTGTGCACACACCGGGCGGGGACCCCCTGGACGCAGTGTCTGGATGCCTGTGGTGCCCTGGCTTCCACTCCTGCGATCGTGTGCCCGGCAGCGGTACCCTCTCTGCTGCACCTGCTGCGGCTCCCTGCACAGCTTCGCACCAGCTGTCTTGTCCTCTTGACCTAGAGGCACCTTCCGGAATGCGCGCAGTGGGTACTTCTTAGAGGTCTTGTTCAGTGCACACCTTCGTTATGAACTTGTCACCTGGTATTGTATTTGTGATTACCTGCCTTTCTCTCCTGAAAGCTAGACCCATGTCTTTATAGGGATCTCTCTGAACCAACCTGGTAAATCATTACTCTTCCGGACAGTATATTAATTTTGTACAGGTTCTTCTTGCGCTTATCTCTGAGATAATGATCGCTTTGCTGCTGCTTTGTGGACCTCATAGGCTATAGGAGAGTTATGCAGACAATATACCTTTTCATAGCAGTGAGCTAAACAAGCATTATGTCTGCTAACCTAGTCAGAGTTCTTAGTTGCAAGCAACAGAAAGTGGCTGATTTAAGCAAAAAAGAAAAAAAAAAAGTGTTCAAAGGAAAGGCTGTTAGAGCATTCACAGAATGACCAGAAAGGCAAGAGTACAAAGCTGACAAAACAAGCAAGCATAAAGGGAGATACAAATACAACCCGCATCACAGTGGCTCTGACCAGCCCCAGAGCCATTGCCAAACGGAACTTGGTGAGCATGGGTGCTGTGTCTTCTACTGCCAACCCCATCTTATTTGAACTCTGCTGCTGTACTGCATCCCCAAAGTTCCTGAAACCCTTAGGTGTCAACCTCCTCCAACCTGGACCTCTAATCTGGCTGCTAATCCAAAGCCCCAGGTGGTCATCCTGACTAGCTAAGTCTTGTTCTGTAGCCATGGTCTGGTGGCAAACAAATCTGAGAGAAACAACTTCTGACCTTTGGAAGGCTTCAAAAATGGGAGTCAGGCTCTGATACTCCCTTTCCCCAAACTCAGGGAATGTCCAAAAGGTAGGAAGGAAGTTTGGATGCTTACAGTCAGAGCAGAGAGAAGAGATGCAAAACAAATGATTATTCAATTTCTAGTGTGGTCAGTGTTAAAAAGGAGATATGTAAATACCACAGGACCTGACCTAACTAGGATGCTCAGGAAAGCCCCCCTTGAAATTGGAGCTTTTTAGACTTGAGCAACTGAGGAGATGAGGTGCAAACAGACTGTGAAGAAAGCAATATGCTAAGGACCCCAGCAAAGAGGAAGCTGAATCTTCTTGCCTGTGTGACTGGAATGTAGTAAGGGAGATGTGGCCGCAGGACTACAAAGGCCAAAGGTCAGATTTACATCTTTTAAAGTGCATTCTTGTCTCCATGGAAAATGGGTTAGAAGGGGGACTGTAGGAGACATGGGCAGATCAGGAAGTTTTTGCAGCAGTTCATGCCAAAGATAATAAATGGCATCATAGACTAGGGTGGTGGCAGGACAAGGCGGATGAATTGGAGTGATAATAAGGAGATAACATTGTTAAAGTTTGATGTCTGGGTGTGAAGGGAAAAGACATCAAAGATGACTCAAGGTTTTTCACAAGGCAAATAATGGTGATATTTACAGAGAGAAGAGGAGAATCAAATTTAGGTGAGGGGGTCTGAGGGAGCTGAGGGGGAGTCCTAAATTCAGTTTAAACATACTAAAGTTGAGATATTTGCTGAACAGTGAAGTAGACAGAAAATATTAGTGAACACTGGTTAGGTAGAGTATTTGCTATGTGCTAAGACCTTGCCCTAAACCCTTTTGAAACTCAGAAGAGAGGTGAGCCAGGTTTAATTTAAAGATGATGGAAGCATTAAGATAGTATTTGAAGCCACTGCAGGGAAGGAGATTGTCTTGGGTAAGTTACAGAATGAACAGAGAGAAGGACCTAGGATGAACCCCAAGAAACTCCAGCATATAAAGATTAGGTACTGGAGGAGGAGTTGCCAATGGAAACTGAGATCAAGGTACAGCTTGACAATGAGAACAGAGGGCAGAGCAGGACTTACCATGTCATAAGCAGCTGAAACTCTGGAGCAAGATAGGAAATAAGAATTGTCTATTGGCTTTAGCAGTAAACAACCAGTCACTAGTATGGGTTCTAACTTTTGATTGGATCTATCAATGTCCTAGTATGCATCTAGTGTGCTATTGAAAGACCTGCTCACTTGAACGAACTTTCATCCTGAAAAATATGCCAGGTTTTTGAGAAGATACAGGACATAGGGGTAAAATACGAACCTGAAAAGGAACTTAGAGGTATCATCTATTTCAAGGGAACTAAGCTATGGAAAGACAAAAAAGAGATCTTAAACCAAACAAACCAAGTAAGAATTTTTAATGCTCCCTAGGGCTCTCATTTGATTCCCACCTCTAAGGGGAAGACACAAAACTTGAAACAGTTCCATTGCTTATTAGCTGTGAGAGACCTTAGGCAAATAGCTTAATCTTTCTAAAACAGTACTTCTTGCTGTTAAATGAGTATAATAAAATTGCGGCAGGATCAAAGGGAAGTAGTCCACATAAATCTAATAGCATAGTGATAACACCCAATAATTTTCAGCATTAGCTACTCTCAGTTATTATAGATAAATTGGTACAATTTATGAATATTATTAGAGTAATGCTTTTAAGTATTCAAATCACCCTCAAATGCCAGTTCCCTTATGGCAAATATGGTAATACATGCTAGTGGGATTGTAGACACAAAAGATTTGTCTCTAAAAAAATATCTGTTCACCATAAGTAGACAGGGAAATAATGTGCAAATATGAAGACAGTTATGTTAAGACACTGGGGCTATGTTTTGTTTTGTTTCCCTTAAGCCTTTTTTTAAAATGTTAGGATGCCTGTATATACAGTATATGTTTAATTTTTAAAAGAACATATGAAAAAAACCATATATTCCTTGAGATCTGGGTCCTTTAAGGTTATCTGTTTATCTTTATCTTTTCCATAGCTTTTAACTCAGAGTTAATTAAATGTTTTAATTCTCTGAGGCTCAAAGTGAATCCTTTTCATTTTGAAGAGGGAAATCTGGATTTGAATGAATATTGATCATATCATTTTGATTTCTTTTGTAGGATTTTAAGCTTGACTTCGGCAATTTCCAAGGCAAAACAAGTCAAAGGTGGCATGGAGGTATAGCTACCATTTTTCAAAGTCCTGGAGATGAAGTGTGGGGAGTAGTATGGAAATTGAACAAAAGCAATTTAAATTCTTTGGATGAGTAGGTGGCTTCTAATTTTAAGTTTAAAAAAAAACTAATTCAGGAAGTCAAACATATGTAAGGATGTGTGTATTTGTGTGTTCCTTTCACAAAATCACGCACTAAAAATATATTGTTTATACTTTAGAATCAACATAAAGCATATAGTAATGTTAAGTTAGAAAGTATAAAAGGGTCACTATGATTGAGACTTGGAGTGTTTGTAGTATCTTATGTAAAAAGATAACAGGTCTTACTTTTTGTTCTGCTAACTTGTCTTTCATAAAAAATTTGTTTCATATTGTGAGAGGGCCTGAAGATTTTTGTAATTGTTAAATATTTGTATTGATGTCAAAAGGACATTGATTCAGTTTTTAAAAAAAATTGCACTTGAACCAGTCAGTGAGTAACAATTCATAAAAGCATTACCAACAACATTGTTGGTGACTAGAATTGTCACAGTTGTATGGCAGAGCCTTCAGTACAATAAAATAGGCAGACAAGAGTAGGTCTTGAGAAGAACTTGTTAACCTAACAGCTTTGAGTGTGTGCCTCACTCAATGACAGTGAGCCTTCGCTGCTTCTCTCTGGGTGGATATATTCTCCATGTCGGAACAGTTGGTCCACTTTTTGGACCAAGAACCAAGCCTAAAGAACCAATAATGTTTTAGGGTTATTGAAGTGGAAATAAATACACTGAAGCTTATTTCTAGACAAGTTAAATACAGAGATCTGTTAAAGTATACTGCTGTTGTCACTCAGTATCTACAAGGGTCTGTTCAAGACCCCCAAGGATACCAGAACTATGAATGCACAAGTCCTCTATATATTAGTGTGATATTTACATAGGACCTATATCCTCCTATTTAATTTAAATCATCTGTATTGCTTACAGTATCTAATATCATGTAAATGTTGTAACACTGTATTTACTTTTTAGACCCAGTTTTTTGTTTGTTTTTTTGTTTGTTTGTCTGTCTGCTTTTAATATTTTCAATCCAAGTTTGGTTGAATCTGCAGAGGAAAAACCCAGGAATCCAAAGGGCCACTTATGAAATTAAGCCTCAGGCTAATTGAAAGACTAATCTTATTTTAATCTGGTGATACTTATATGACCTACTGTATTCCAAACTACATAGGGAGCAAATACTTCCTTGTAGATAGTTAAATTGTTAATCCTGTGCCCAATTTGATTAAAGCCTTCATCTAGTGAAACAAGTTACCTAAGTCATGTTTGGTTACAATTTGGCTGTTCTGGTTTCAGGCAAGAAGGAGTTGAAAGTGGAATATATGTTGTAATAGAAGTTAAAGTTTCAACTCAAGAAGGGAAAGAATTAACTTGTCGAAGTTATCTGATGACAAATTATGAGAGTGCTCCACCATCACCACAATATAAAAAGGTAACTGCTTTTGAATTTTCACTGATGCAAACTAAAGAATACTTTGTTTTTAAAAAGGTTTTGTGATGAGGCATGGAGGAACTTGCCTGTAATCCCAGCACTCTGGGAAGCTGAGGCAAAGAAGATTGCAAGTTTGAGCCCAGCCTGGGCAGTTTAGTGATTTAGCGAGATCTGGTCTCAGAATAAATTTTAAAAAGGGGACAGTGCTGTGGATATTGCTCAGCACAAAGGACCCTGGTTCAATTCAAAAAATATTTTGCAAGGTTATGTGTGTTTTAAATTCCACAGGAAAATCTTTTTTTTTTTTTTTTTTTTTTTTTAATCGAGAAGGTCTCATTAATTCACTAAATTGCCCAGGGTAGCTCGAACTTCCAATTCCCTTGCATCAGCCTCTCTGCAGAAGATAAAATGTGGGTTAGAGACTCCACCATCCCTTTTCAAAAACCAAAGCTTAGATGCTTGCTGCAGGCAGAGTTAGGACATGGCATGTACAGGAGAGCTGTTCCCGAGTCTCGTCTGGAGTGGTCTAGGATAGGGCCTCGAGTAATTAGCCTGGCATAAGTCTTGAGGGTGCCACTGAGCACACTTCCTGTTTGTACCATTTACTGCCACACAGCTACTGTAGGTCACAGCAAGAGTAAGCAGTGGGTCTGAAACCAAAGCTGTTCCTACTACCTATCAACTTCCAGTTTCTTTGAAGAAGGGTTTTTTTCTTTAAAGGTCATGCAAATTCTGTGCAATATGATACTTTATTTATTTATTTACTTTGTTTTTGGTGGTGGTATTCGGAATTGAACTCAGGGCCTTTGTACTGCGCTCATCTGTAATCCTTTTGATTTTGTATTATGAGGCAGTCTTTCTTGTTTGTGTGTTGTGTTTTGTTTTTTGCTACTGGAGATTGAACTCATGACCTTGCGCTTGCCAGGCAGGTGCTTGTGCCACTAGACTATGTCCCCAGCATGAAACAGTCTTGCTAAATCACTAGATTGCACTTGTCCTGTCTCAGCCTCCCAGAGTGCATGGATTACAGGTGTGTGCCAACATTGCCTGCCCCAATGCATTTTTACCTGCATATAAAATTGTGTTTGAGTGTAATATGGTATTTCATGGATATACTTCAAGTGGATTTGAAAATTCCCATGCACTCATGCTCAGTGTGACAAAGATGACTGCGACTCAGTTTTGTTCTACAAATTACTCTCTAGCGACCTGAAAGCTAGTATCTCAGACTTTGCAATGCAAATAAATTTGCGGGTACACTAAATTAAATTGTGCTTCTAACTAAAAGGGTATTTATTTTAACCAATTCTAGGTTATTTGCCTGGGTGCAAAAGAAAATGGTTTGCCGCTGGAGTATCAAGAAAAGTTAAAAGCAATAGAACCAAATGACTATAAAGGGAAAGTCTCAGAAGAAATGGAAAAAATTCTTAACAAGGAAGAACAAAAACTCTATAGAACATAACAGAATATGCCTGAGGATATTCTGTCTTTGTGCTAATATAAAATATTCTTAACATTTGAGAACAGGGATTTTTGATATCTTTATTCTACTTTCAACAATACTCTGGAGAAGAACGTCGCTTGGATGATCTATACTTTCAGACTATAAAAATAATCTGGGTTAGGAGTTAGAGTTGTAAAGAGAGGGCTGTGAGGTGCTGGAATGCATGACAAATGGACGTGGGTACAAGCTATTTTATTTATTTTCTTTCTTATCTTTTTCTTTTGACCTTAAGGATCTTCCTCTGTGACAAAGGATGGGTTGGTGGTCTGCCCGATGATAGTGCTGGTGAATTACTCTGCTCTGGGTTTTTATTTTAATCAACCTAGTAAGCAAGCTGCTAAGACAGTTCAAAATAAAATTTTGAAAACTGGAAATACTGTTCTTAGAAAAATAAATGTATTTGTAGTTTAACCTGTTTCTCCTGCTAACATACTAGGTTTCAGTACATTGTTTAACTTGACTTATCACAGAGCTGGCGCAGATCTTGGCCATGTGGGACCTGTAGGAAGGGAGCATTGCACAAACTCTGGAGCCATACAGCATTGGATCAGTGTCCAGTCCCACAGCTTTCTGAGACTTTAGGTTATCTCAGTCTCTGTGCCTCCATTTTCATATGTACAGTAAGGACTATCAGAACACCTATATCTTAGAATTGTTTTGAGGCTTCAATGAGTCTGTATGTATATAATAAGCTTAGGACAGAGCCTGACCCTATAACTATTACCAGTAATTATTGTTCTTATTTGAAGAATTCAGTTTGTATGAGTCAAGATTTTTGACGGGAAGAATGTGTTGGGGAGATACAGTTTAATTCCTGGCTTATCAGGAACTGACCTTTTAAAATTTGTTTGATGAATAAACAGAAAAAAGTCAAGAATAAAGCAGTACTGGTTTTCAGAAAAATCTCTCCTGTGGCATTGCAGTCAGCTGTACCTTCTAAGCTGGCATAAGGATAAACTGGTTATGGGGACCTAAATAAAAGTGTGTTTGGTTTTTTTAGGAGAAAGTCCCCAGAGGCTGCAGTGCTGTTCTATAGTGAGGCTGAGTTGTAGACCACAGGGAAATCTGGCTATCAGACCTCTCGGTTTTCCACTATACCCTGTAGTAATCTAACTTTTTCCTGGTTTTTAAATCTTCCCAAGACCTAAGTTCATCAGTAACCCAGAAACCAGTAATTGTAATGTAGTGAGCAAGGCTTATTTTTGCTAAAGGACCAAGAATTAAATATTACTCTAATAATCTCACGTAAACTGACAACTTTCATTAAGGAATTCAGAATGCCAAGAATAACACTTTGATGTCTGGCCTTTTAACAAAAATCGGAGGATAAAGTGGAAACCAAGACATGTCAAGTGAAGAAAAGGAAATTCATCACAGCAACCCTAAGAGAAAAGTTGGAGGAAGGTTTCCACACAGAAAGGAAATGATGAAAGACGGAAGCTTACTACAACATCAAAAGGGAAAGACTACAGGGAGGAAAAATAATAGACTTTCCTTCTCTTGAGTTTTCGGAATTATGTTTGATAGTTGTAACAGTGTCAGCCTGTTCAGGGGACCCAAGGTAAAGGAACACATATGCAAGACACCAGCAACAGCAGCAGGCAGCAAGGAGCAGAGCAGAGAGCAGCCTGCCTCTTTATTGTGTAATTCTTATACAGGTTGTTACCTCCTTTTTACGTTCTTACATCATGTTGTAACCAGCGCTCTGCTAAGTCATGGTTAGAATACTGTAACCCACTGTGCGCCTGCAGGCAACAAGAGGGGTCACATCCTCAGGTGTTCTTAGATGCCCCCGAGCTTTGAAGTGGTCTGAGTGGGTCCCCACATCCCACTCCCTCAAAGGTTGGAAATGTCTAAATGTAGTATTTTATAGGTCACCGCCCAAGTACCTCCTTGCTTTGAACAAATCAAAAGCCACGTGGTTTTGCAAAACCACTTTTTCATTTGAACAGTTTCATCCATAAGCAGCATCAAAGCCTAGCACATAATCGTCAAGACCTGGGCCATTGGTTAGCAAGGGCTTCAACCTGGAAGGATAGGTTTATGGTCCTTGCCCCTGGTCAGGTGCTATTCCTATCAGCATCCCATACAAGCCAGTAAATTTTTTTTTTTTTTTTTTTTGGTCAGATGCTATTCCTAGCAGTAAACCATTACAATGCCTGGTCAAGACATCTGTTAAGTCATTTTCCTGTGAGAAGATAAGCTTAGGTCCTGAAACATGATATCTCTCAAAATGGCCCTACTAGCTGTGTACACATGTAGGGAATCTTCATGTATCACAGGCAGTGACACTGTCTGCAACTCTGCCCATTGGCTTGACCTGTCTTCCATTTTCAAACCATAGTATTTTTGTACTGGACTGGAGAGTGATTATAGTCTATTACAGGGCTGGGTCACAGCCAGACCCATCACTATGTCCAGGATCAACCAGAGGTCCCTTTTTCCCCTCTGTAGAGAGTAGGGGTCAAGTCCGCTAGTCTGTCCTCTCAAATGGGTTCTTGCGCCATGTACATCACAAGTCCCAAGACTTGCCAGTTCAGATGCCAACAGGCTAGCCAAAAAAGAGGCCTGCTGTTAAAAGTACATCCCCCAACCTGTGAGAGTGGGGACCTGTGCCACTCCACCCCAGGAACAGGTTGTCACATACCCAGCCCTCTAACTGTCCTGTGATTGATTCCCCACAGGCATGCAGAGCAGCATACAACACTGCTGTTTCTCAATCAGGACATGCCAGCTCTTGGCTCCCTTCCACAACTGTGACCAAAACCCAACAGGATGCTTCCACTTTCCCTGGAATGCCCCAGCCAAATCCATTATCATTAGGATAAATGCCTGGTCAGGGTCAATGACTCATAGGGCTTACACCTATGCAACAACCCTCTTTGAGTCCTAAAAAGCATCTTCTGCTGTGTCTGTCCAGTCCTACATTGTGACCCTTTTGATCATCTGGTGTAAAGGGCAGAGCAAGGTGGCTAGGTGTGGTACATCCACCAAAAATCTAGCAAGCCCCATATGCCTGTAATTGGCATAGCGTCATGGGGTCTGGTCTTACCTGACCATACAATATCCAAGAATTTGACAGACAAACCAGTTCCCTAGACCTTGTCTTTGTCCACAGCCCACTCCTGTGCCAGCAAAACTTCCTTCAGACTATGCATGGTGGCTTTCAAATCTGCAAGTTAATCAGAGTTTAACACAATATCATCAATACAAAACAGTGACCCAGAGTGTGGTTAGCCCTCGTGGCCAGGTCCTGGGCCACCAGACCACAGAATAAAGTTGGGCTATACAAATCACCTTGCGACAACATCTAGAAGCTCCATGGTCTACTCTGCAGGATAAAGGCAAATTGGTCCTGACTGCCAGTGTCAGGATGAAACTTCAGTCATTGGCCATGACCTGTCTGACTTGTGCATGGGCCATACGGAGTGTTCTGTGCAGGGAGTATCACTTTTGCTCTTTCCAGTTTCAAGACAGTCTGCCCCTTTGCTTTTTGACTTCCAAGTAGCCAGTACTGCTTCATGCACACAGCCCACATGGCCTGTGAGAGAGTCAGTGGTGTCTGGTGTGGATGGCCTCAAACTCCATTTTGTGTGTGTGTGTGTGTGTGTGTGTGTATGTGTGTTTTAGTGTTTTCTTTGGTAATGGGAATTGAACTCAGGACCTCGTGTTTGCCAGACAGGTACTTATGCTGCTGAGCTATATAGCTGACCCTAGACTGCAGTTTTTACTAGAACTTCCCCAGCAACTTGGATGTTGATCCACACACTAATCAGTATGTCCACCCCCAGTATATATTCAGCAACTGGGGGAACATGCACCATACAGGTGTAGCAGTAAGTACCTGATACCCAAAGTCACTTGAGCTGTGATGTAGAGACTTCCATATCCTGTTGTGCATATAGGAGGTCCTATAAAATGGTCTGGGTTGCCATATATTAGCATAGACTCAGCTCCAGTATTCATCAATGCTAGCATATCGTGCACGTATTTTGGGGGACTAGTGAATAGTCAATTCCATATGTGGCCTCTGGTTTCCCAGGACCCACGAGACCCGAGTACATCAACCTGCTTTCTAATTGGGGTAAAAGGAAGCCAGTGTCACTTTTTCCTTCTTTACCAGGGCTGCTTTGGCCTTCTGGCGCTGGCCCATTGGCTAGTATTGCTGCTCAGGGCATAACTGCCTCCATGAAGGCAGCAACACATTCAAAGGCTGCCCATCTAACTTACCTGTGGTTAGGCTGGCACCCAGCAGGTCTCTCCAAATTTGGCATCGACCTACTTTCAGGGGCCCCATATCCTCTCATTGAGGGGACAGCCCTGCTTGCCTGAGGTTCCCTTTTTCTTCCTTGCAGTACAGTTTTTACAGATCTCACCCCACCTTGGCACTTCACTTCCATGTCTCCTGGCCTGGCCAAGTCATCCACAGCATCACAGTTGGGACAATCTGTAAAGGGGGCTAAAAGGGCCACCACTGACCCAAACGTGCCAGCTGGTCCACCCACCAGGACAATGTCCTTCAGTCACGCCATCAGCAGTTCCTCACCTGGGCTCTGTACTTCAGTTCAAACACCATCTGCTGTATGCCCATTTCGTGTTACACAGTAATCAAGTCTAGACAGGTTGTTCATTTAGTAGCTTGCTCTGACAGGTCACCTGGATTCCTCCAAACCACGAGGAGTCACTGCCATCAATCAACCAGTTTATCACAGTCTGATTATTTGCCTCGGCACATCCCGCAAAACCTGTCCCGTAGAGGAGGTGTTGGCTGCGCTGGCTATTTAGTACATCTTCTAGGTTTAACAGCTTATCAATCCCATCATCCCACAACTGCAGCAGCTATGCAGGCACCGTTTCACCCCCATGCCTTCTTTTACTGTTTTGCCAGCTCCCACAGCTTCATGGCTGTATATGTTGTGTGCTGGGTACAGGTAGGCAGACCTCCCGGTTCCCCTCCCTGTGCTAGGGGTTCCTCCATCTCCACTTTTTGACAAATAACAGTTCTAGTATGTAAAACCAGAGCGTTTTCTTGGATTTGAAGACTTGTGTTTCTAGAGACATTTCTGGAGCAGGCAGTACTTAGCACACCTCACAACCTGAGCTCTGCGGCAGCCAGCTACTCCTCTATCTGCTGCAATTGCTCCACTTGCCAGACAAAGTCATCTGCCTCTTGATGTACCCAGCAGAAGAGAGTGAAAAACAGCCAAGCCTCCTGCCCTGCTGTTTCACAGAGAGGGGTAAGAATTTTTTTTATCACTTTCAGGTCTTGAAAGACATCACAGGGCTCCAAACAGACTGTTTCACAGTCTTCCAGGGCCTTTCAAGCTGCCAAAAAGGTGGCTACAGGTAGCCTTGATGAGGCTGGGGTCACTTAACAGCCATTCCCTGGGGTGCTTCCTTGCCTTCAGGCACTGTTTCCACAGCCTCCATGAGACCACTCGCCTCCATATCCTGCTGACAACACCAGTTGTTGGCCTGCTCAGGAGGCCTAAGGGAGATTTTCACAGGCAAGGGCCCAAGGTTAAAGAACACACACGTGCAAGACATCAGCAACAGCAGCGGGCAGCACAGAGCAGAGCAGAGGGCAAAGCAAGAGCTACCTGCCTCTTTACTGTATAATTCTTATACAGGTTGTTATCTCACGTTTACATTCTTACACTGTGCTGTGATCAGTTCATGTGTGTTTACCTGTGCCAATTCATGGTTACATAACTGTATCCCACTGGGTTCCTGCACTAGACAAGCGGGGTCACGTCCTCGGGTGTCCTTAGATGCCCCTGAGCTTTGAAACAGTCTGAGTGGTTCCCTGAACATTATGTGCTGTGGTTCTGAGTATATGCAGAGGAAATATTTTAAATAATTAGAAAAGGGAGAGAGAAAAGAGGCAAAGTTTTTATACTTCATTTAAACTGGTAAAAGAACATCAGTTATGAAGCTATGTAGATAGTGTATCTGGAGCAACCACTGAAAATCTATATAAAGAGATTTACTTTAAAACATTATAGGGCCAGGGATTTAGCTCAGCAGCATAAGTATCTGCCTTGTAAGCGCGTGGGCGTGAGTTAGATCCCCAGCACCAAAAATAAATTAATAAATAAAATAAAAATGAATAAAAAACATTATAGATAAAATGGAATTCCAAAAGATGTTTACATTATCCACAGAAAGGAAAAGAAGGAGAGAGGAAAAAAAAAAAAAGCAAAATGGTAGACTTAAATCCCAACTTAGAAATAATTACATTAATTGTTAGTGTTCAAATTATACTGTTTAAAGGACAGAATTAAAAAGAGAGCCCAACATCAAGCCATCTACAAGAAATTTACTTCCATTATAAGAAGTTTGCAAATAGTTTCTAAGCTGTTTGATGAAAATAATAGCAAGCAGTTTAAATTGTAATGTAAGTGATACACAATCTGATGGAAAGATATGGATGCAAACATGAATCAAAGGAAAGAATAAGTGGCTGCATTAATACCAGGTAAAGTAAAGGAAATAACCAGAAACAGGAACACATGATAAGCTTTACCCAATTCATTCTTTAAACATACTACTACCCTGCTGTTCAAACCAGACAAAGAAAATATGAAAACAAAAATTTAAACTTTCAGACCCGTATCATACATGAATTTAAGGGTAAAAACCATTAATAGAGCATTATCAAATAGAATTCAATACTGCACAAGAATTGCGCACCAAGTGAAATTTATTCCAGAGACTCAGTGCTGGCTCAAAATCCATCCATCTACCCATGGTTTGAAAATCCATCAGAGTAAGCCATTGTGTTAACAGGGAAAAAAATCATATACTCTCGATGCAATAAGAGCATCAAAAAATTTCCCAGAAAATAATAATAGAAGAAAACATTAACAACTAGTCAAAAAGCACCTATAAAATGTCTAAAGCTAACATTACACTTATTAGTACAAGACTAAGTGCTTTCTCCCTACAGTTGGGACAAGGCAAGGAAGTTGGACCTCACCACTCTTCACACAATGCTAGTAGTTCCAGCCAGTGCAGTAAGGAGGAAAAGGAAATAAAATCACACAAATTAGAAAGGAATAACTAGAACCATGCCTATTTACAGATGGATACACGATTGTCTACGTAAAAAATACAAAGAATCTGTTTTTCAAAAAACCCTAGATCCAGTGAGTGCATCCAGTCATAGGGTACAGGATGAGCATATAAAACTCAATTTTATTCCTGTTTACTAGAAATGAACATATGACACTGATATGAAAAATACAATACCATTTACAATTTTAAGTTAAATTTTAAAGTTCAGGCTAAGGTACCATAACTGAGTATTTTAAAGAGCAGTTTACTACATTCAAAATGTTGTATAACCAGCACTTCTATGTAGTACTCCCAAAATGTTTTCATCACACCCAAAGGAAACTACTTCGCCATTAATGGTTATTTCCCATTCCTCTCCCCTGTCAATCCCTGACAACTACTAATCTGCTCTCTGTGCATATGGATTTAGTTATTCTGTGTATTTCATAAAAGCTGAACTATATAATATGTGACCATTTGTATGACTTCTTTCATTTAGTATAATGTCTTCAAAGTTCATTCACACTGAGGCATACATCAGTACTTCATTCCTTTTTACAGCGAATGATTTTCTGTAGTATGAGTATACCACATTTGTCTATCCCTTCATCCACTGATGAGTATTTGCAATGCTTTTACCTTCAGCTATATGAGTAGTGCTGCTATAGACATTCATAACATTTATTTGTTCGAGTACCCCTTTTCAATTTGGGGTATTTACCCATAGGCATGAAATTACTAGATCATACTATGCTTCTATATTTAAGTTTTTCAGTAACCACCAAACTTTCTCACACGTGCTGAATCATTTTGCATTTCTACCAGTAAAGTATATTATTTTTTTCAGAAATGAAAATACAAGTCGGGCGTGGTGGCTCACGCCTATAATCCCAGCACTTGGGAGGCTGAGGCAGGAGGATCGTTGTGAGTTTGATACCAGACTGGGCTACAAAGTGAGCTCAAGGCCAGCCTGAACTGCATAGAGACCCTGTCTCAAAAAGACAAAAAAAAAAAAAATACATTAAGCATAAATCTTAGAAAATGTGTGAGGATTTTTATACTGAAAACTTCAAAACTCTAGTGAAGGAAATCAAAGTTTGAGTCAATTGCAAGACAAACAGTATTGTTCATAACTGAAAGACTCAACATTATAAAGATGTCAACACTCTGAAACTGACATACAAATTTAACAAAATTCCTATCGTGTTTATAGAATGATTTTTTTTCTAAAATTTATATGGAAAGTTGAGGGAAATGAATAAGTAAAATAATTGTGAAAAAGAACAAAAGGAGAAGACCCAATCTACTGAACTCAAGACTGTATGTTATTAGCAAAAGAGTAAAAACATAAATCAAAGGAACAGAATAGAAAATCATTTTTAAAAAAAAACACCCCCACAAAAAAAACCATGCTGATTTTTGGCAAAAAAAATTTAATGAAGGAGAGAGAGCCTTGCCAACTTAGTGATACTGAATCAGCACCTGGACACACAGGTCAAGGTTGGGAGGTATCAGAGGGAGAGAAGAAATTCACCTTGGCCTAACACTTGGTGGCAAATCTATGGCACGCATGCCCCAGTGGGCACACAGGGCCATCTCTGTCAGCACAGGAGCCCAGTCACCCCAGCAGCTGAGCATTAGATAACACTTGTTTTTTCTAAATTAAAGCCTCAGTTTTCAGATTTAATAGCAGTGTTGGCACTTTGTGATAAGTGGGTTTGGGGTTGCAGTTTGGGCACTTGGTGTTGAAAAGTTTCACTACCACCGGCCTAAGTCTTAAGCCTTATTCAAAAATTACAGTGGATTGTAGGTTTAAATGTCTGATATAAAACAATAAAACTTTCTTTGTAAAACCCAGCAGTGGCACTCCTGGGCATTTATCTAATGGAAATGGAAACATCTTCACTCAGGAACATCTAGAGCATCTTATTCATAACAGCCCCAAACTGGAAATAACCTTGAGGTCCTCAAACAGGTGAATGGGTAAACAATCTGTGGGAATCCACATCATGAAATACTGATTGGCCATGTAAAGGAAAGAAATGGGCAGGGATGTAGTTAGTGGTAAAGCATTTGCCTAGCAGGCATGAGGCCTTGAGCTGGGGTTTCCTAGCACATCGAAAACCAAAACAAAACACTAAAAAGCTATTGATGCATCCAA
>PVLA01011198.1:0-55415 GCA_004027455.1 Hydrochoerus hydrochaeris
AATATACATTCTTCTCAGCAGTACATGGGACATTCTCTAAAATAGACCATATGCTAACCCACAGATCATATTTAAGTAAATGCAAAAGAATTGAAATTATCCCATGCATGTTATCGGATCTTAGCACCATGAAACTGGAAATTAATGATAAAAGTAACTGCAAAAACACCACAAACACATGGAAATTAAATAATTCACTCTTTAACAATCAGTGGGTCACTAAGGACATTAAAGAAGAAATCAAACAATATCTACAAGGAAACGAAAATACAAATGCAACTTACCAGAACCTGTGGGATGCAATGAAAGTGGTGCTCAGAGGAAAATTTATTGCACTGAGTTCCCACATTAGGAAAACAGAACAAACACAAATAAGCAACCTGATATTACAACTCAAACAGCTAGAAAAAGAAGAGCAAGCCAAGCCCAAAGCCAAAAGAAGGGAGGAAATTACATAGATCAGAGCAGAAATTAATGCAAAAGAGACTATGAAAACAATTCAAAGAATCAATGAATCAAAGAGTTGGTTCTTCGAAAGAATAAATAAAATTGATAAGCCCCTAGCCAACCTAATTTAAAAAAGGATAGAAAACACTCAAATTAATTCAATACAGAATGAAAAAGGAGAACTCACTACCAACCTTATGGAAATACAGAAGATCATCAACAACTATTTCAAAAACCTCTACTTTCATAGGTACAATAATACAGAAGAAATGGACAGACTCCTAGAAACATACAAACCACCAAGGCTGGATCAAGAAGATGTAAAACTGCTGAATAACCCAATCTCTATCAATGAAATTGAAAATGTAATCAAGTCCCTACCAACAAAGAAGAGCCCAGGCCCAGACGGATTCACTGGGAAATTTTACAAGAGATACAAAGAAGACTTAATGCCGACACTCCTCAAACTCTTCAATGAAATTGAAAGGGAAGCAATTCTCCCTAAGTCATTCCTGGAAGCAAATATCACTCTAGTACCAAAACCTGAGAAAGATCCAACTAAAAAAGAGAACTACAGGCCAATCTCCCTAATGAACATAGATGCAAAAATTCTCAATAAAATATTGGCAAACAGGATGTAGCAAATCATCAAGAAGGTTATACACTATGACCAAGTGGGATTCATCCCAGGCAGGCAGGGATGGTTCAACATACATAAATCTATAAATGTAATCCACCATATCAATAGAGCCAAAAGCAAGAATCACATGATCATTTCTATAGAACCTTACAGAGAATTGGAATAGGTGGTCTTTACCTCAATATGATAAAGGCCATCTATGACAACCCAACAGCCAGTGTCATATTAAATAGCCAAAAACTGAAAGCCTTTACCTTGAAATCAGGCACAAGACAAGGATATCCCTTATCACCACTCCTATTAAATATAGTACTGGAAATACTAGCCAGAGCAATTAGACAAGAGAGAGAAATAAAAAGAGTAAGAGGAAAAGAAGTTAAATTATCATTATTTGCAGATAACATGATACTCTATGTAGAAGATCCCCAAACCTCCATTGAAAGTCTCCTAGATATAATAAATAAATTCAGCAAAACATCTGGATACAAAGTCAATACTCAAAAATCAATAGCATTCTTATACACCAAGAACAAAATCACCAAGAGAGAAATAAGAGAAGCCACACCCTTCACACTAGCATCCAAAAAAATGAAATATTTAGGAATTAATCTAATGAAAGATGTAAAAGAGTTGTACAGGGAAAATTACAATACCCTGAAAAAAGAAATCAAAGTGAACCTCAGAAAATGGAAAGACATCCCTTGTTCATGGATATGAAGAATAAATATTGTAAAAATAGCCATTATCCCAAAATTGTTATACACATTCAATGCAATCCCAATGAAAATACCACTAACATACCTCATAGATCTAGAGAAATCACTCCTAAAATTCATCTGGAACCAGAAGAGACCTAGAATAGTAAAGGCAATTCTAAGCCATAAAGCCAAAGCAGGAGGCATCACAATCCCTGGCTTGAGGTTATACTACAAAGTTACCATAACAAAATCAACATGGTATTGGAACAAAAACAGACCTGAAGATCAGTGGGATAGATTAGAAGATACAACTACAAACACACTCAACCACCTTATCTTTGATAAAGGGACCAACCATGTTCACTGGAAGAACTACAGTCTCTTTAATAAATGGTGCTGGAAAAATTGGCTATCCATATGCTGAAAACTAAAATTAGACCCATGCCTATCAACATGTACTAAACTAAAATCCAAATGGATCAAAGATCTAAATATTAAAACAGAAACACTAAATCTGTTGCAAGACAAAGTAGGCAAAAATCTTGAAGACAAAGGGGTAAGTAGAGAATTCATGAACAGGAACCAAACTGCACAGGAAATACATCGTAGAATCAATAACTGGGATCACATCTTATTAAAGAGTTTCTGCATGTCCAAAGAAATCTCCTGCAGAGTGAAAAGAAAACCTACAAACTAGGAAAAAATCTTAGTGAACTGTCCCTCAGACAAAGGACTTCTGTCTAGACCTTATAAAGAATTTTAAAAAATCAGACCCTCGAAATTCAAAGTCCCAATCCAAAAATGGGCATCCAAGATGAACACACAGTTCTCAGATGAAGAAATTCGAATGGCAAATAAATACATGAAAGAATGTTCATCATTGGTCATTAGAGAAATGCAAATTAAAACCACACTGAGATACTATCTCACTCCAGAAAGAATGGCCAGGATCAACAAAACTACCAACAACAAATGCTGGAGAGGCTGTGGGGAAAAAGGAACTCTTCTACACTGTTGGTGGGATTGTAGACTGGTGTAACCACTGTGGAAGTCAATCTAGAGATTCCTCAAAAATCTGGGGATGGAGATCCCGTTTGACCCAGCTATTCTACTCTTAGGCATATTCCCAGAAGATCTGAAAACATCTTACCACAGCGATATATGTGCACCCATGTTTATAGCGGCACAATTTGTAATAGCCAAATCTTGCAAACAACCTAAGTGCCCATCAACTGAGGAATGGATAAAAAAATTGTTGTACTGTTATACAATGGAGTACTACTCAGCTATAAAGAATGATCACATTGAGATATTTATAAATAAATGGATGCATCTTGAATCTATACTCATAAGTGAAATAAATCAAACTCACATGTATAAATGCCATATAGTCTTCCTAGTGTAAGAAATGGTAAGGGTACAGAAGATTTTATGGAAATCATGGTTCACCATTATACTGCTTTGATGTCTTATGTCTTCATTCATTGGTTCAAATGGTTTTATTCTCTTTTGTTTGATCTTAATATATGTGATCATATGAATAGTTACTTTGAAAATAAGACAGTATGGTAGCCAGTGTTGATTTAATATCATCTTGCTCTAAAGTCCTACCATGCTTTTGTTTTTCTATTAACATTGGTTCTATCACGTTTTGTGTTATTGGATTTTAATATGTATGATAGTAAAAACAAAATTTTTATGGAAAATGAGATAATATAGTAGCATTTTTCATCTTCAGTTATTTGGTTCAGAAATACTTTCATTCTCTTGAGTTGTTTTATTCTACTTTGTTATGTTTGACATTATTGTGTGTAAAGCTAAGCTCAACCATTTCAAAGAAAGAGACATTATGATAGCTACTGTTAATATCCTCTTGTCTTGTTGTGAAGTGCTGTGTTGCTTACATTGTTTTGTACTGATCTGCTTAGATCTGTCCTCTTTTGTTTCATTCTCTTTAAAATAAAAATTAAAAAAAAGAAAACAATTTGGTCTCACATACATCATGCTCAGTGGTGATCAGTTATTCAAACTGTTAGATTGTTCTGGTCATCAGAGAGTGGCATTAACTTCATGGAAGCAACATGAATTTTCTTGACATTTCTTCAACCTTCTTTGAATGTTCCAAGATCAGCATGATTTCATAGACACTGCCACTGTTAGAAATATGTTTCTCCCTCTACTATTTCACCTCTTGAAAAATCTCAGCCAATTCTTCAAAGACAATTCAAAGGCTACCTTTTGAAGTTCATTTTATTCCTTGGATTTCTACACCTTGAACATTAACTGTGTGTGATTTGTCCCATTCCTGCATCACTTAGCATTAAGTATATTATCTTGTCATCTAAGAATATTTTGCTTTCTCTATTCAGTTGGACACTTCTTAAGGGCCTGAGCTACAATCATACATTCATTTTGCAGAGAACCAGAACACTTTAAATGGCCCTTAAGTAATATGGGTCTTAGTTTTAGAGCTGAAAAATATTTGGAGATACATAATTTTTAAAATTGAGTAAATTTACATAGATTATTACTTGTACTTAAACATGAAGTTTGACTTGGAGTCTCAGTCTTAACACTAGATCAGTGATTCTCAACCACAGGTGACTTTACTCATCAGGGGACATTTGGTAGCATTTGAAAATATCTTTGGTAAAGGCTAAAAATGTTACTAAACATCCTGCAATGAAGTGAATAACCTCTCACACAAAAAAAAGAATAATCTAACTCAAAATATCCATAACATTAAGACTGAAAATCTCTGTTCTAACTCCACCAAGTAAACTATATTTCTTCTTTTCTTGGGATGGCTGAGGGACCTGTGGAGTCCACTGAGCATACATTCTTTTCAGATAATCTCAGTCATACGTTAAGACCCTTTCTCATGTTTGTGTCCATGATCATCAGCATCATATTCAGTAAGCATCATATTCAGTGGTTTATCATGATCATATATTGAGGTAGTTTGAGAGATTTTAGGTAAATCAGAACCAAATCTTCATTATCCTGAAACAAAGGGTAAGAACTGTATATGCACTGATACTATTATTTCTGTTAAATCTTTTGGTCATTAGTATGTCCAATATTCTTCCTTCAGAACTAATATTAAGATAAACTATTTTAGAGAGTCAGAAGCTTTTCTTTGAGGTAAATATGGTTAAAAAATGAAGTTCCTTGTCTTTCCTGTTTCATGATTTATAAATCTCATAACCTTTCATACATAGATCCCCATAGAAAGTTTCGAATCTCTTATATCTAAGAGTTTTGGAAGTAAAAGGAAAACAAATCCTGGTAGAGAAGGGCAACCTTATTATTAAAGAATAAGGTTGGAAAACAAATATCAGGTAATACCATTATCCTTTCAAGATTCTTAAGTAAGATGAAAAATGGAAAGAAAATGTATTTCTTAAAGCTTATAACAGTTATTCATTATTGTGTAAAAAATCTATCCCAAAATTAGTGATTTAGCCACATATATAGGATTTCTGCATTTCAGTGAATTGGGCTTATGGGCACAGATTTCCTGGTCAGTATACAGTCTCACAATGCTGTAATCAGCATGTTGTTCAGACCACAGTCTCATCTAGAGGTTCAACTGGAAATGAATCTACTTGCAAGTTCATTCACATGCTTGGCACAATTCATCTTCTTCAGCTAGATGTCTGGAAGCCCTGGCTTCTCATTCTCTGAGCTGAGATTCTCCACAGTTCTCTGCCAACCAGAAGAGAGAGCTATGCAGCCAGATTCATAAGGAAATTCATAGAACTGCAACATTTTGTCGGGAATTCTCTGAATGATCTAATGATGTTAATTATATTGTTATATTCTTTAATTCACATTCGTAATACAAACCTGTGTTTGTGTTTTCACATTAAACTTCACTGATTCATGAAAACTGAAACAAAATTTGATAAAAATTTTCTGTTTAGGGATTGTTAACCTCTGAGAAATAAATTTGATTAACTTTTCTATTTGTGTGGGAAATTAATAAATTCAACTATAGGCTGTCTCTAATTTTCAAGAAGCAATAATTTTGTCTGATTTATAGAAACTAATAAGCACTCCATATATATGTTTCAGTTAGACTTTAAAAGTGCTGTTTCTGTAACTCAGGGGGAGAAGGAGGTTTAGCTGTCATAATATTGGTGGTCAGTTACTGGACTATAAAATAAAAAGCAAATATATGAATGGAAAATTAACTGAATATTAGTGACATAAAATGTAATATTTCACAGATAATTGTACTTAAAAATTTAATGTAATATTCTTAATCAGAATTGTCATTGGCAAAGTTGGACCTGTTAAATAATTAGGTTACAAAATCATATATCTCTGTCATTGCATCAGAAGTAAAATTAGAGTTAACATTTATCTCTAATTCAAGTTTACATTTATCTCTTTTCACTTCAAAATAAAATTATTTTATATTATTATTCAGATAATTTATCTTTTATTTTTGACATGTAAACTGTACCTTTGTGAAGTACAGTGAGATAAATTGATAATGTATTTACAATGTATAAGGAATAAATCATGGCAAATAGTATTTTGTTCATTAAACATTTGTCATTTCTTTTTTGAGGGGAAACTTTCAAACATCTATATTCCAATTCTTTGTAAAGTATATAATAAATTGTTTATAAATTTTTTCTATAATGTTGCTCAAATCTATAGTATTATTTTCCCATTGACCATCTGTCTGCTTCATCTGTTAGTGAAAGTGGGGAATTGAAGTCTCCTACTATTATTATATTGATATTTTTCCCTTATAAAAATGTCAACATGTTTCTACATATTTAGGTTCCTTGATGTTGGATGTACCTATATTTGTAATTTTGTATATACACATCATGAACTGATATTTTTTTACCATATATAATGACCTCTATCTCTTGTGACAGTTGTAAATAAACAGTATATTTTCTTATATAATTAGATGTCCCTGTAAGGGGGATACATTTTGGAAACTGAAAAAAGCCAATAAAGATTAGCATTATGCTCTCCTATCTATGGAATGACCAGAAGTCGGAGAGAGGCCTAAAATAAACAATTTCTTAGTAACGTCATAGAAAGTGTTCCCATGAGCACACTATAATACTGGACTTTTTGACCTCTAGAATTGAGAGATAATTAATTTATATTTGTTGGGCCACTCAGTTTGTATTATTTTGTGATGGCAGTCCTAGAAAATTAATAGAGATTAAAATCATTGCATAAAGTTTGATCCCTTGGGAAATGGTTGGAATGACAAGTAAGAAAGAAGAAAGTTCAATAAGAGAAAAGCTGCAAAGCTGGCTTTATTAAGTGGGGGGGCGATGGACAGTCACTGGCAGATATCAAACTTGCAGGTATTATTGCCTTGGAAATGAAGCTCTTGCCATGGTTTACCCAGGCCAGCCTGTTACATGCAAGCATCTCAAACTGATGTTTTCTCAACTACTCAGTTTATAAATCTACCCATGAAATTTATCTCCATACTATTGTTTTATTGATCTATTTTCTTACAAATTTTGTTTTTACCTTTTCTTACTCACAAGAGTTTCCTGTAATAGACAAAGTATATGTATGTGCAGCCATGAAATGTCTTAGCTACTCCTTGAACTTAGAAAGATACAAGTAATTACAGATGTCTGAATTTCTCAGAATATGTTACAAATGGAGTTGACAATTTTCTGGAATTTGAAATACTTCACGTGTTTTGTAATATGGTTTATTGTTGAGGAATAAGTCTGGGATCAAGGTAATAGCATGAGCAAAACTATAGATAGTAAAATAACAATTTTGTCAATGAGGAATGCACAGAATGGAGATAAAGAATTCATATTTATCCATATTGAACTGTTACTGAAGCACACTGAACAAGGCTAAGGAAGTCATATTTAATCACACTGAAAGGTAAGTGGAAAAAAAGTTTGGGCAGGATGATAGAGCCAGAGTGGGGAGGAATACCAGCGAGTTGGCATATTCTATGGAATAAGAAGCTCTTGTTGCTAGACAGCTAAATCTAGAATTTCATCTCTGTATTGATAGCCCACCATCAGTTCATGAGTGCAAGTGATACATTCTATCAGGATCAGTGATTCTGCCATCATTGTATAAAGTAATGTAACTAGGACAAAGAAAATCTGGCTTACATATTCTTTTGAATTTTTTTCTTTTACCTGTTTGCCAAATGAGATCTTAGACACATATTCTGACAAACTTCTTTCAATTCACTCAACAGTGCTATCCTACTAATAAATAAATAATCATTTTCCATCACAGCAAAAATCTACACTCCATTGCAACTACCAAATATAAGTCAAGACATGCATGAATAGCAAATCAGCATATCAGAATTTTATTCATGACTTAGAGAAGTCCTCAAAGATATCTTTCAGTGATCTTATTTTGTTTTCTGGGCTCAAAATGCTTAAATGCTTAATATGATACAGAACATGGTGTGTTTTATGAAGACTACACTTTATAGTACTTGATTACTTAAGCCCAAACGATCAAGGCACTCTAGCTACTTTATTGATGGGGATAATGATCACCCTAAGAAAAAGCCCCTTGAAATTATATGCAATAACAAAGCACAGATGAAGAAAAGTTTCCAACCCGGTATTTAATAAGCACTAAATGAAGAAGTCTTGCTCTGACAATTTAAATAGTTCTATAATAATACAATTAGCAGAGAAAAAGACAATGTCAATTTTCAACTGAGGGTCCTATTTATAGGTGAGCAAATTTATATCTGAGTAAAATGATGTAGAAAACAAAGCGTAAATTATTAAAAGCATGCAAATGTTTGAAATAAATATCTACTCATGATATCTATCTTTAGACTGAGATGTCAAGCTATCTGATTCTATTTTTTATTTTTCCTTTTGCTTCACCCCATAAACAGAACCTGTGGTTTGCTTTTGCAGCGGTGTTAGCAGTATGTTGCATGAGTGTCAGTAGCACAAAACAAATTTCATTTTTACTGAGCTGAGCATGTTGTTCCACAATTGTTAAATCGGTGGCATCTAGAGCTAGGCTATAAATAAGGGAGCAAAATGATGGGAGTTTGAAAAGTGTGAAAACATGGAAATAAAAATTATGAGTCTTCTATGAATATGATGATTAGGTTGAATTAAGAATAATGATAAAAGATGTTAACTGTATAAGATTCAAAATGCTTAATATGATACAGAACATGGTGCATGTTGATGTTTAAACATTTTTAAAAATAAATTCCAACAATATAAAATAAACACATACCCTGCTATATGGGTTGTCCACACGCTTGCTAAACATGAGAATATGGATAAGACAGTGGAGAAAAATGGGGCAAACGTCCAGTGCTTTGTGTTTTGCATGGAATTGATTTGGGAGATTGGTGAAAGATAATAAAAATGATAAATAAAGGCCTAATGAAATAGCTTGCAGTTTTAACAGTTTCAAATTGGTTTGGGCAATCAAAGAATTTTGTGACTGAACATCTGTTCTTTCCAGTAGAAGGTTCTCAGAACAGGAAGCATCTCCTCTGCCGTGCTTTCCAATGTTGAGATACAAGATTTGTAAAATTAAAAAAGAGAGCTCTTCATGATGAAGTGTGAGTGGAGAAGATGTTGTGGTTTCTTGTCATGAAAAGGAGATTCCATAAGTAACAGGAAAACGATTTTAGACAAAAGAGGTCAAACAACTTAGAATACAAAGAGAACTAAAGGAAAAATGGATCCTGAGTTCTAGAGATGCTGTGCATTGAGTCTCGTGTCTTTTATGTGTTCTGCATTGTTCAGCATAATTTACAACCCTCTTCACTTATGGCACTTTCTTCCCTGTTTTTTCTTAACTTGTCTAGCAGAGATTTAGTGATTTCATGGAAGCTATGGATATTTTCACTAGATAAATAAAAAAGACATTTTACATGTAAAATATTAAATGCAATTTTACATATTCTTAAAGTGTATTTACACTTTGTGTAAATTTATACTTTTGATTATTTTATTTAGGTAGATAACATCCCTTTGGGTTTCTCAAGTGTGCGACATAGTACCCACATATCATTTGGTTTTATTAATGTTTTGTTCAAGAGCAAGGCAACAAATCAGAATTTACAGTCAAATACTGTACTGGTACAAGATTTTCATTTTCACAGATATTCAATAGTGCATTTGCATTATTAAATTTTTCTGTATTTGTATTTATGAGATAAATAAAATAAGTCTGAAGATGAAACTTGGGAGCTAGATCCCTTATAATCCTAAAACACCGGGGATTTTGTACTTTCGATGTGATACAACACTATTACTTTCCCCCCAAATACTGCCTTCCTTCTCTCAGGGTTAAAATTTCCTTTTCATTTCTGAAGATATTTTGCTTTGCCTTCAGTATCCTGCCATCTACACATCTATTTTCCAAGGTAGTTAGGTTTCACTTTAAAAATATTATGTTCTTAATAGTATAACAAAATATAAGCACACTTGAAAAGTCTCTATGAACTGAAGGTATTCCTCCTTCCAACTCTACTATCATTTTTTTATTGAACAAAACTGTCCATTACAGTATATACTAATGTTTTTGAAGGGTAATTGATACTTTATCAGTTTGCAATTGGATTGGATTAGAGATAAGAATTTGTTGCAAGGAAATACATATTAAGCTTAATAAGTAAAAATAAGGTATGTTTTTACATTATCTCTTCTGAATAATGTAACTAAAACATTTATCATCTGAAATGGGAAGAACTATTGATACATATTCTAAGTCAATCAATACAAATCAAAATTCTTTAATCAAAAAAGAATATATTTTGCTTTAAGACATTGTAAGTATGTACTGCACAAATGTTCACATATGTACATATATGTAGATAACAGTGCAATAATCCATGTAGCCTTCATCTAGTTTCAGTAGTAGCCTGTGGCCAGTTGCCAATCATCTGTACCAAACAGTCGGCTCTACTTCACCAGCACTAAAGAGCAAACTGCACTGTATAGAGTCATGCCTTGAGCTAAACACTAATCCATTTAACCCATGCCCTGCTCTTTCTCTTCCACCACAGCCTGCTTGTCCTAGCATACCTATCTCTACTCTTCTTTTTAGTTTTTTTAATTTTTTACCTTTCAATTCTGCTGCTCTGATGGATTGACTCTTCCAAAAGACAGATCATGACAGATTAATATGGCATTTGTCTGAGTCAAGGGGGAAGACAGGGCAGCAGGCCCTCTGCCCATGCCCACTTTGCTCTCACTGGTAACTCATGATGGCTGTGGGCGAGGTCCTGATGCATGTGAGATCACTCCAGGTGACTCTGCATGAGTGTATTTCTCTCCCTTTCTGAATGGCTTCAGACCGGACACTCCCAATACTCCAGCAGCTTCCCCCAGCCACCCCCAGAAATGGTGATTCCTTTGAGGATCACTAGCACTGGAAGAGGCATGAATCCTCCAGGCCGGCTGCCCTACAGCTTGCACTTTAGCAGTCAGAGACACATTGCTCACATGAAGACCAAGAAGCATTTAGTTTTTAGACACCACCCCGTGTTAGACTTTTGTTCACCTACACGGATGAGGATGCTCTTCTTTGGGACTGGCCTCTTGTCCAGGATGACTGCTACTATCACAGGTATGTGGAAGTCAATTCAGAGTCCCTTGTTGCTTTTAGCCCCTGTTCTGAGGGCTTTCACATAGAACTCTACAAACAAATGACACTGCTAATACCGTCAAGTCCAAATGGCTTTCTGTCCCATTTGAGAATCTGGCTTATAAAATGGCCAGCAAGAAGATGCAATTCCTACCCATGAGTTGTGGTTTACTAGAAAAAAATAACATGGCAATTGAATTTTCAAGAAAGTAGCAACTCCATTCTGATACAAAGTACCTATGAGGGTTGATGGACCCAGAAATGATTTGTTGAACTAGTATTTGTGGTAGGTTATCAATGATTTGTTTATCTGAGAGGTAACATCTCAAATTTGCTAAAGAAGCATTGGTGGTTCTCACTGAAGTGAATACCTACTATACTGCGCTGAGCATTGCTGTAGTTTTACTCGGGCTTGAATCTGAGATAAGTGAAATTTTATAACTAGGAAAATAAGTACTACCTTAGAAGGCTTTTGCAACTGGAAGAAATCCAGCCTGAACGGTTACATTCAGCATGATGTTGAACATTTTTTCATCAACTTAAGATTTCCTCCAGGGAAAGGACTAGTCTTTGTTGGAACTGCATGTAATCTTGTTTGAAACTGTGGAATGAGGTTATTTGAATGACAATTTGTCTGGGTTTTCGTAAATTCTTGCTCGCGGTCTGGTCCATAATTTGAGTAGGGAATATAATTCAAAGCACTGCAGGAAAGATGTGATTTGAGAAGAACTCTGCAACTGTGGATCCTGCAACTGTGTACAGAAGATCCTAGTTGTTTGGCAAACTGCACTCTGAAACTTGGCACTTCTTATGCTTTGGGGTCTGGTTGCAAAGACTCAGTTGATGCCTTCAGAAACAGTGTAAAAAGAAGACAGTGAATATAATCTACCCAAGTGATACGGCTGAACTTCCCACTAGTGTCTGAGAGACATGTGTGTTCATCGTGGGGCCCCTTGCATGGGCAGTGGCTACTGCTGTGAGAAGAGATGTGAACAGCAGAAGCCAGAAATGCAAATTAGAGTTGCTATGGGGAAAGGAACATCCGAGGTGACTATTTTGGTAACTACAATAACAAGAAAAATGTATTTGTTAAGATTTAACCTCTCAGATATCCTCTGTGGGAGAGTGCAGTGAAACTGTGAAACAAATTCTCTCTTTGAGACACCATTCAGCTATACATTTTGCTTACACTGATGGCATCAGGGTACTGACTACTACTGAGGATGACCAGGCCTGATACTGGTGAAATGAAAGGTGGTCAAGGACAAACGTGCATCCACAGGAAGTGGCATCACTATGTCTCTCTGGATAGGTAAATGTTCACCCAAGTCCCCAATATGAAAGTGTCTGCAAAAACATAGTCCTTGGGTGGGCCAGGTCCCATCCGAGTGCTAACAGTGACCAACCTCTTCCAAAAAAGGAGAAATAGGATGCACTACAGGAATTACTGGGCCCTATATTTTTTTTACTCCTGTTACAGTTTTTCTTTGCTGGTTGTGTATTTTTTTAATGGAAGATACACAAAAAAGCAACTAGGAAAAAGGCACAGCAGTCAGACATCATTTGAGCAGGAGTACAGTGTTCAAACTTCACCTGACTTAAAGTACAAGGTTCTAAACTCAAAAATGAGCAAAATTTTTTAATTTTTTTATTTTAAAGAGGGTAAAACAAAACAGAACAAAGCAGATCAAAAGAAAACAATGTAAGTGACACAGATTTCAAAGCAAGACTACAGGAAATCTACAGTGGCTACGATGTCTCTTGTTTTCTTATACTTAGTTATCTATATCATCACACACAATGAATCCATACAAAACAAAATAGTATCAAACTGATCAAAACAGAGTAATGAAGGGTTACAGGCCTTCAAAACCAGACAATAGAAAAATCAACAATGGCTACTGCAATGTCTCTTGTTCTCCTCAAAATAGTTGTCCATACCTTTATGTATTTTGAAATTAAATAACACAAAACAGACTAAAACCACTCTGAAGAAATAATAAAAGCATTACTGGATTTCACAGCATGATGATAGGAAATCAATAATGGATACCATAATGTCTCTTTTTCTTCAAAGTAGCTGCTCATTTCATCAAGCATAATGTAAGCAATTCTGGTAAACTGTTTAGGAATTCTAGGCATGCATAAGCCTCTACTGTACCCCTATTCTTTCCGCATTAGAGGGGAAAACAAAACAAAACAAAATAAATTACCAGAAAAACAAAAAAGACAAATAACAGTAGCATAGAGCCCAAAACAATATGGGCCTTCAAAACAAGGTGGCATGAACATCACTAAGGTTATTTTACATAGTGATCTTCAAAAGAGTTCCTCAGATCACCAGACACAAACATGCAAAATTGTTACAGTCCTATGAATGTTAACTTTTTTGTTCCAAGATCTAATAGAATTTGTAGCACCATCATCTTAGCTATCCTAAATGTATTTATATAAATTTAGATATTTTTCTTTTCCCTTCCTTTTTTCCCTCCTTTTCCCTGAGATATTATTCTTTGCCCTTTGAGCAGATTCTTATCCTTTCACCATATTTGTTGAGGATTTTGTATCTTATGTACTCTTACCATTTCTTACACTAGGGAGACAATACAGTATACATGTGAATTTGATTTATTTCATTTATGAGTATAGTCTCAAGTTGCATCCATTTGCTTTTAAATTTCTCAATGTGATAATTCTTTATAGCTGAGTAGTACTCCATTGTGTAAAAGTACCACATCTTTTTTATCCATTCCTCAGTCCATGGGTATTTACATTGTTTCCAAGATCTGGGTATTACAAATTGTGCTGCTATAAACTTGGCTGCACCTATATCACTGTGGTATGATGTTTTCAGTTCTTCTGGGAATATGCCTAGGAGTGGAATGGCTGGGTCAAATGGGACCTCCAACCTCAGATTTTTGAGGAATCTCCAGTCTGACCTCCACAGTGGTTGCAGCAGTCTACACTCCCACCAACAGCGCAGAAGAGTTCCTTTTCCCCACAGCCTCTCCAGCATTTGTTGTTGATAGTTTTCTTTATCCTGGCCATTCTTTCTGGAATGAGATAGGATCTGTGTGGTTTTAATTTTCTCTAATGACCAATGATGCTGAACATTTTTTCATGTATTTAACAAAGAGCAAAATTTTTAAATTATAAAAACATTCCAAATTTTAATGAAATTTTCTTTATATTAATTTTTAGTATCTTAGCTTTAGAAATGATATTGTGTGTACCCAAATCTAAATCCTGGAGCTCTTTTATCTTTCAGGATCACAAGCATTCACCATTAGATGATATATATGTAATTTCTAGTTATTCTCACTTTCTATTATTTTAAGAAATTTCACTAATTTTTCATTAAATTAGTCTCTTTGTGTTTTCTGAACAAAGGCCCAGGTCAATATCGTGTGTTTGTGTGTGTGTGTATGTGTGTGTGTGTGTGTGTGTATGTGTGTGTTTTATTTTGATGTTTCTCAGTTCCAAACCACTTTCCCATTTCTAGTTGGTTTTGTCACATAGACAGGGGGAGCTTACAAGTCACACTGCCACTTTGGCAGTTCTCCTTAGTAGTTCCTGCTATAGACAAGCAAGAGGGATGCTGCAAGTTCATGCCAGCATCGTCTCACTGACAGCTTTTACCTTAGCAGCAGCAGTAGCTCTAGGTCTGCAAATGACTGTGCCTATATATTAACTCCACAATCAACTGTACTGTCAGCCACAGAGATCAGAAGAACTACCAAACATTATACCCTCATGTACCTGATTCCCAAGTCTCTGAGGTCTCCCCCAAACTCTAAGCATGTCTGCTGTACCCTCCCCTTAGAGGTTACTGTGCTATCACCATGGGACCCACACAAAATTTTGGTGTTTAAAAATCCTTTTGATTACCAGGCCCACTGGTAACAGACTTCCTAGTAACTCAACGTTATGTCAGGGATATGGCTTCTCATTTTGTGATTGAACTCTAACACAGAATTTACCTTAGTAAGGGAACACAAGAAGGGTGTAAATATCTAAAGATCTTGCATTTTTCTAACCATTGCCTTTTACTATGCTAAGGAAATGGAATAAACTTAGCTAGAATTTCTTTACAACCTGTAAACAGAGAATAGCCTCTGCTATGCAACTCTTATCCAACTTTGATTATAAAATAAGATGAATATATTTACAATTCTATGTAGGATGTAATAAATCTTAGAAAACTATGCTTCCTTTATAAAACACCACAATTCCAAATAAACTTTAAAAACCATATTTTAAGAGCATCAGAAAGCAATGGAGATAAGAAGGATTAAGTGAGTTAAATTTCAAACACATAAAAAAATTCTGAAATTAACTGAATATTGACAAGCAGTCCTTCCTCCCTCGGGAGGATGTGTTGATATTTTGTGTAAACTGAAGATGAGGTTTGGCCCAATCAGAGGAGCACACATCTGTGGAGAGAGGATCATGTGATTTTTTCCTTGCTTCTGTTAATATGGTGTATTATAATAAGTGATTTGCATATGATGAGTCATCCCTGCCTTCCTGGATGAAGTCTGTTTGGTTATGGTGTAGGATCTTTTCATGATTTGTGTCATGCTTTTAATAGTATCTTACAGAGAACTTTTGCATCTATGTTCAATAAAGAAATTAGTCTACAGTTTTCACTTTTTCAATCAAAAAAATGCTTGTTCCTAGGAAAAAGCTTGACAGTATGCCTTCTCCTTGCAACTTCAGTAAAAACTTGAGGAATATTGGTGCTAGATCTTCCCTGAGTTTTTGTAGAATTCAGTGATGAATCCAAGTGAGTAATGGGATTTTCTCAGATGTGAGAGTTTCTATTACTGCCTCAATTTTCTTTGTTATGGAATTGCTCAGGGTTTTTATATCTTCTTTTCAGTTTTCATAATTCATATATAATGAATGGAAATCTTATTCATATATAATGAAAATCTCTCCATTTCTTCTGGGTCCTTCAATTTATTGGAGTATGTGATTTTGAAGAGTTAGCAATAATCTTCCAGATTCCAGGTGGTGTCTGTTGTGATTTCAAATTTTTCATGTCTATTTCATTGCTATAGATCTTTTCTTTCCTTCTTTTGGTAAGATTGGCTAAATATCTCTTTTATTTATTCTTTTAAAGAAGCAGTTCTTCTATGCACTGATTCTTTTTATGTTTTGTCTCTTTTCAATAATTTATGCTCTGATCTTTAAAAGTTCCTTTCATATACCAAGTTTGGTTTCAGATTTTTGTTGTTTTTCCAGGTTCTTGAGGTACATTATTAGGTTATTTGGGCTCACTCTGTTTTTCATTCACATTCACAGCTATAAACTTTTTCTTGGGACTACTGTCATTGTGTCTTATAGTTCTGGAATGTTGCACAGCAAAATCATTTAATTCCAGAAATTGTCTAACTTCTTTTGTGCCACATTGATTATTCAAGAATGTATTTTTCAGTCTCCATGCATTTGCACAATTTTTGCGGTTTATTTTTTCTTTAATTTCTGCTTTCACTGCACTTGATCGCTTTAATTCATTTTTATTTATTTCAACATGCTTTATGGGCTACCAATGGTATCATTTTTGGAAGAAGTTCCTTGTCCTGTTGAGAAGAAAGAGTATTTTGTTCTTTTTGGGTGGAACACTCTGCTGACATCTATTAAATATATTTGTTTGAAGGTGTGGTTCAATTCTAATATTTATTTTTTGATTTATTGACTAGGTGATCAGTCTATTTGTGATAGTGGAGTGGTAAGGTCCCCCACAAGAAGATACTGACTTTTGTGTAACCTTTTATGTCCTGTAGTATTTGTTCTTTGAAGATGGGTTGTCCTTGTATTTTAACTGTTACCTCTTCTGGTTTAAATGTTCCCTTAATCAATATTCAGTGACCTTTGCCTTTTCTAAACACTTTTGGCCTGAAGTCCACTTTCTCTGAATATAGGATAGCTATTCCTGCTTGTTTTGAGGCCTCTACTGCATGGACTAATTCTTGCAATCCTTTGCTTATTAGTCCATGACTTTTCTTCAGAATAGATGATTTTCCTTAATGCAACAGACTGTTAGATTTTGCTTTTTGAACCAATCTGCTAATCTGTAACATTTGATTGTGGAATTAAAACTATTCACACTGAAAATTACTACTGGAAATACCGACTTACTCCTTTTATTGCATTATTTTCTTGTTACTGATTCCCCACCTTCCTTTTGCTTAACTACTCACCCTAGTTGGAGTATTCATTCCACTGTACTTTTGGGCACTGTTAAACTTCCTTATCTCTCTGTAGGATATTCTTGATTAATTTTTGGAATTTTTTTTAGTGGTAATGAATTTCTTAAGATATTCTCTGTCAAGCAAAGAACTTGTTTATTGAAAATTTTGAAAGATACTTTGAAAGATCAGTCTGGGTTAGAAGTTGTTTTCTTTTATATACTGAGACACTTCACTCCAAACTCTTTGATCCTATGAGATTTATGCTAAGAAGAGTGGTGTAACTTTAATGAGTTTACCTTTATACATAATTATATCTAACAGTTTTTCTCTAACAACTTTTAAGTTCTGTCCTGTTGGATTTCTGACTATCATGTGTCATGTCTATATATATATACATACATATATATTAGAAAATTTTCCAGGTTGAATATTTTCTACCATTAGTTTTAAAAACATAATTTTATGCTTCCATGCTGTTTTCTAATTTTCCATTAATTTCAATTAATCTTACATTAGTCTTCTTTGCATCACTTAGGAACTGTTGGATCTATTTTTTATGTTTCCTTGTGATTTTTAAGTTATTTCTGGATATATGATCATCTGCATCACCCTGATCTAAGGTCACTTTTGCTTTCGTACTTTGAATAGAATTGTTATTTCTCCTGGATTTCTGTTCAGTGTCTTCTCATACACTTTCAATTCTTTTCTAAAGTGCTCGTTTATGTTTCCTATGTTTTCTTTAGCTCAGTTGACTTTTTATTTGTGTCTCCTCACTGAATATTTTATTATTAATTTGTGCTTTTTTAATTGTTTCGTATAATTCAGTTGCTCAGTTTTGATTTGCTCACCATCAGTGATCATCACCAATGCATCAGCTCACCATCAATGAATCACTTAGGCAGATGCACAGCCATTTCAGTTTCTGTTTCTATTCTGTGTGTGTGTGTATCCTGAGGATTGTGCCTTGACCAGCATGGAAAGACTTTGTTACAAGTATGGGGATGTCTTCAGTTAGTCTCCACTTTCCAGCGATGTACTCTGGGCATGACTAACTGTGAGCCTCTGTTCCACGATCCAGAAACCTACATTGATTTGTGGATGTGAGTGTGCAACGTAATTGACCCAACATCTAATTCTGTAGAAATGAGCTACAGTATTGTTAATGATACAAATATAAACATATAATAAAAAACAATTAATAGCAAAAACTATGCCACCCTGGCAATAGGAGCAAAATCAGCAAAAATAATAGAGTTGAACACAAACAATATTGATGTATCATTTAAAAACCAATAAAAGTTACCATTGTTCTACTATTAACAATAAAAAGGGGTTTGTAATTTTAATATAGACACAAAGACATGCAAAATATTTACATATACTAAATATCTATTAAATGCAACATCTATACTACCATTACCAATAGAGAATTCAACAATAACATAGAATCCATAAATATCTAAATATTAATATAATATAGCTTAATATAGTATTATTAAACATGCAAGGATTCAAAAAAAAAGAAAATCAAAGAAATAAAATTTGGAAAATAAAACTGAAGATGAGAAGGAAGAAAGAAAAGTAATCTAAATGATCCTATTAAGTAAAAGAAAGGTAATAGAGTTAGATGAAAGTAATAGAAATGATCAAACGAGAAATAGAAGGCAAAAATAGAGTGCAAAAAAAAGAAAAAGAGAACTAAAACCAACCCCTCTGTGCCCCAAAAAACTATGAAACAAAAGAGAAATTAGTCCCAAATAATTTTCTATGTCTTTGCATGCCAGATTTCTTTCTAGAGCCTGCAATATTTGAATCTACTAGATATGGGGAAAGTTAGTAAATCACTACTAAAACTTATTCTGTTTTCACACTCATGTTTTTGTGTGTAAATATTAAGTGCTGCCCAACAATTTCTGCTGTGTATGATCAGATAATAGTTTCTGCTCTAAGGCTGTCTGGTTCTAGTTTCCGTGTCACAGTGTGTGCCCCAAGTCACAGCTTCCTCTCCCTAGCTTTATGGCCTCTGGTTTTGTGAAATGTCCCCTCCAGAGGCCTCTCTGTCTGTACACCGCAGGCAGTGGCAACTCTCCAAGACAAGGCACAGGCCTGATTGGAAATGCAACCAGTCCAATGAACTCTGACTTGATGTAGCCAGCAGGGCAGGGAAAGGGTGGGTCTTCTAGTTCACTGGAGTTAATGCCAGCATTCTCAGACCCTTCATAATCTTCTAATGACTAGTCCGCCTTCTAATTTTAGAAGGAAGAATATAAGTGTCCTTCCAGTCTGAGCTTAAAATTCTCAGAGCTTCTAAATCTGGCCTGTGCCTCCTCCACAGTTGTCTCTTGTAGCCTGAAGTGAAGTTGTTCTTTTTTTAAATTTTATTTTAAAGAAAAAAAAATGTCATAACAAGATAATAAGAGACTAGCAATGGTTATTACATTGAGTACTGTTATCTTCAAGGTAGTTACTCAGTGAACATGATAGAGACATGAAAAAATTGTCCAGACATTACCACAAACCTTTCTTTTCAATGAACTAAGAGAAAATAATAGTATAGTTATCTTAACTATCATATATATGTTTTTTTTTTCCTTTTTCCTTCCTTCTTCACTCCTTTCTCCCATCCCAGATTCTCTTTCTTTTTGAACAATTTCTTCCCATTTCACAATATCTATTGTAGATTTAGGGTCTTATCTAGTCTCAGCTTGTCACACTAGAGAGGCAAAATGATGTTTAGACTTATGTGTCTGATTTATTTCACTTATAAGTATGGTCTCAAATTGCATCCATTTATCAATAAAAGTCTCAAGTTTATCCTTTTTTATGACTGTGTAGTACTCTGTTGTATAAAATGACTACTTTTTGTTTTATTCATTGCTCTGTTGTTGGGCTTTTGGGTTGTTTCCAAGATTTAGCTATTACAAATTGTGCTGCTACAAACATGAGTGCACATGTGATATTGTGGTATCATGTTTTTAATTCTTTTGGAAAGATACCCAGAAGCAGAATAGCTGGGCCAAATGGAATTTCTAATCCTAGTTGTTTGAGAATTCTCCACACTTATTTCCACAGTGGTTGTACTGGTCTTTACTTCCAGCAACAATGGAAAAGAGTTTCTTTACTTTTTTTTTTTAATATTATGTGCTACTTTTCTTTTTTCTTTCTTTTTTCTCTTTTAAAAAAAATAAATAAAAATGATACAGAAAATAAAAATAAAATAATAAGACATTAACGAGGGTTAATAAATTGCATAGTTATCTTCAAAGTAGTTGTTCAGATTACAAGATATAGGCATGAAAATATGATCAAACAATGAAAGCACAAACCACTCTTTTAAATGAGCTAACAGAGATTAGTAGTATAATTACCTCTCTTGTAAATTCTTTTTTCTCCATAGCCCCTCCAGCATTTGTTATTGGTTGATTTCTTGATGATAGCCATTCTTTCTGGAGATACAATTTCAGTGTTGTTTTAACTTTCATCTGTTAAATGACCAACTTTTTCATGTATTTATTTGCTGTGTGCATTTCTTCATCTGAGAAGTGCACATCTATCTATGTCCATTTTTGGATTGGGTCTTTGAATTTGGGAGTCTGATTATCTTCAATTCTGTATTTTAGATATAAGTCCTTTGTCTGAGGGACAACTGACTAAAATATTTTTCCACTCTTTGGGTCTTCTTTTCACTCTGTTGTTTCTTTTGCTCTGCAAAGGCTTTTCAATAAGGTGAGATCTCATTTGTTGATTCTTTGTATTGTTTCTCATGCAGTCTGTTTTGTTCATGAATTTTCTATCTACACCTATGTTTTCAAGATTTTTACCTATCTTACCTTCCTGTGGTTTTAGTGTTTCTATTTTATTAGTTAGATCTTTGATCCATTTTGAATTTAGTTTAGTGCAGAGTAATAGACATGGGTCTAGTTTTAGTCTTCAGAATACAGAAAGCCAGTTTTTCCAACACCATTTATTAAAGAGGCTATCTTTCTTCCAGTGAACATGTTTGGCCCTTCTGTCAAAGATAAGATGGCTGAATGTGACTGGAATTGTGTCTTTATCCTCTGTTCTGATCCTCATCTCTCTCTCTCTCTCTCTCTCTCTCACTCACTCTCTCTGTCTCTCTGCCAATACCATGTAGATTTTATCACAGTAGCTTTGTGTATAATTCCAAGTCAAGGACTCAAATGTTCCCTGACTTTCCCTTGTTGCCCAAAATTGCTTTGTAGTTGTTCAATAGTTCAGTCTTAAACAATTAACTCCTTCCCAAAATGGCTCCCGATTAAATACTCTCAAACACAGCAGGTGCTGCACTGTATTTCTTCTCCAATTCTAACCTGCATGTAGGAGGGTTTGTCTTTCAGAGAAAATCCCCTGTTGTTTTCTGTAACTTATAATAAGTAATGGCTTTTCTGGTCACCAGCACTGCTGGCCCAGTTTATTGTTTCTCCCTGGAGCTGCCAACCCTCTCCAGGCTGTCTATGCTTTAGCAGAAGCCTCCTCCTTCCCTGGGAGCAGAAGGTTGGACTGCTCCATTCTTTTCTCTGCACTGTAGTCCTTTTCTTCAGTTTTTCTGTAGCTTCCAGTTTTTCTGTCAGCTCCCTCCTGAATTCCAGAAATGTACTTTTTTTTTTTTCATCATTTTGTTATTCTCCAGGTATCTTGATTGCAGGCCCCATAGATGCTGTGTTTTATTGCCAGTCTTTGCCACTTTTCCCAACTCCTTGATTAGTTTTCTATTTAAAGGATCTTGTCATCTACAAATAAATGAGATTGTTTCTGCTATCTTTCAATTCTTATGTATTTTTCTCATTATTTTTGCATTAACTAAGACTTTAACTGTTATGTTAGATGTTTGCAGTACTAGCATTGTCTTTTTCCTTTTCCCATTTATAAAGGTTATGCTACCATAAATTTTCTGATGAGTGTGATCATTGTATTTTTAGAATATCAATGTTAAAATACTTTTGTATTCCTTAGGAAAATATATTTGATTATAATGTATTTTAAGATATTAGATTTAATTGATTTGGGAGGATTTCTCTTGTGTAAAATACAGATTATCTGTTCTATAAAAGTTTTGTAGAATTTAAAGTTCTCTGATGAAGGAAGGGAGGGAGGGAGTGCAAAAGGAAAGAATTGAAGGGGGAAAAAACTTTTGTAAGTGGAAAGGTGACCAAAAGTTTTAAAGATCAGGGAGGGAAGAGAGAGGTAAGAAACAAAAATATGAATTAAGATATATTATGGACATGTACCAAGAAACTTAATCCCACAGTAAACATAATCATTACATACTCCTGACATGCATGAAAGAAAGAAAAAAAGAAAAAGAAAGAAAGATCACCAGTGGCAGAGCTGAAATTGTAGTGCAGTAGTTGAGCACATTTTTAACATGAGACTGTGTTTGATACCCAGCATGGAGATAAATAAATGAATATAAACTAGCTATCTGATGTTGGAATTCTTTGGGCAGGAAAGGTCTTTGATTATATTTTAATTTTTTCCCTGATATTTGTGTTATGGCAAAAAATTTTATTTAATTTTGAGAAAAATGGGGAATTATACATTATATATATATATATATATATATCCAGAAATTTATCAAATTCACCTAAGTTATTAAATTTTAAAATTTTTATGCCATTATATTTTGATCCCCATATTTTGCTGGTGACTTAAGAAAATCTTTAGGTTATTGATCTCTAATCTTTTGTGATTTTGACTTTAAAGAGTTTGAGACTTCTTTTATAAAAATTCACTAAATGGAGGAAGACTGTATGTTCTGTATATTGTAGAGTATGATTCTATTAGATCTAGAATTGGTTTGAGCTCGTTGATCAGAGGCAATTTGCTTAACCTAAATTCTTCTTTTTGCTTTTTGTTTTCCTCATTAGTTTGTGTCTTGGTTAATTTTCCTATTGCTGAGACAAAATACCTGAAATCTAAGGTTAAAAGAGAAAAGGTTTATTTAGTTCAGAGTTTTTGAAGGTTTCAGTCCACAACCAGCTGGCTCCAAGGCCTGGAGCATGGCAGAGGGCAAACATTCATGGTGGCAGAGTGACAAGAGTCAAAAAAGACAAAAGGATCACCAACAAAGTGAAAAGAAAACCCACAGAAAGGCAAAGAATTTTAATATACAATCACTCAGACAAAGGACTTATATCCAGAACATATAAAGAATTGAAAAATATCAAGCCCCCTAAATTCAAAAATGAGCATCTCCAAAAATGGGCATCTGAGATGAACACACATTTCTCAGATGAAGATATACAAATGGCAAATAAATACATGAAAAAATGTTCACCACCACTGGTCATTCAAGAAATGCAAATTGAAACAGCACTGAGATTTCATCTCACTCTGGAAAGAATGGCTGCCATCAAGAAATCAACTGATAACAAATGTTGACGAGGCTGTGGGGAAAAAGGAACATTGCTCCACTGTGGTGGAAATGAGGACTGGTGCAACCACTGTGGAAATCAGTATGGATATTCCTCAGAAGACTAGGATTGGAAGTTCAATCCAGCTATTCCCCTCCTGGGTATCTTCCTAGAAAAGATTATGTCACAGTAATATATGTGCACCCATGTTAATAGCAGCACTGTTTGTAATAGCTCAGTCTTGGAAACAACCAAAATGTCCATCAGTTGCAGAGTAGATGAAAAAGATGTGGTATTTTTATATAATGGAATATTACTCACTTACAAAAAAGATGATCTAGAGGCCTTTATAGGTAAATGGAGGCAATTTGAGACTATCCTCATAAGCAAAATAAATAAGACTCACATTTTTAAATATCACATTGTCTCTCTAGTGTAAAAAATAATAAAAACTGAAAGATTAATAAGATCCAAAATATATAATAGATATTGTAAAAATGAAAGGGAAAGAAAGTGCTCTAAAAGATATAATTGTATATATGTTTAAATGTGTAAGATAGATGACCATATTACTAAGTTTTCATTGGATCATTGCACAGAATGGTTTACACTGTCAATAATTGATTGTCTGTTCACTTTTTATGCTTTGATTTTGTAACTTGAACAATTGTTTCTAAGAGGACAATATGTAATTTATCAACTAGTGATTTCCTAGTGTTAATATTTTTTAAATTCTGTATTATTTCTACTCTTTATTCTGTTTTGTTTTGTTTTTTCTTTAAATAAAAAACAAGAAATTCTGAGTGGTATTTTAAAAAGGCAAAAGGGAGGAGCAAGCCTTTTTTTCTCCCATATACTGTGTACAGGTTACCAGTCCCATGGCGGGTGTAGCAATCACACTGCCAACTGAGGCACTAAACAGTGAACCAATCACAAACTCTAGATTCAGCCACCTCCAGAAAACCCACATTCATGAACTCATGAGACTGTGAATGAACTTCTAGACACAAACCGTAACATTCTGCCCTGATCTCCCAAAGACTCTTAGACCTCCCTTTTTGTATAAGGCATTTAGTTCATCTCTAAGAATTCCAAAGGCCTAGCAGTTTCAGCACTGCTGCAAGGTTCAAGTCCCAAGTCTGCTACAAGATGTCAATTTGTAAAGGTCTTTTGGGCTTTTTATAGTTCTTCATGCATTCTAGATATTAGTCCACTGTCAGATGAGTAGTTGGCAAAATTTTTTCCCATTTTTCCAGGTTTTTTTCTTCAATCCTTCCACTTGTTTGTTTGTTTGTTTGTTTGTTCTCCACTCCTGTTTTTTGTTAAAAAGATCATTTTTTAAAATTCTGATTTGAAAGTGAAAATTCAATGTCTATTTTTCATTTAATTTCTGCCATTATATTAAATTTTATGCTATTTTAGAGCACAATTTTATGTCTTCCCTTTGACAAGGATCTTAGCATGCTCTGAAAATCTTCTGACCTCTTCTTTTCCCTATCCTTCAGCATAATTTGGTATAATGCAGAGCACTGTAAAGATTATTATAGGACTACACTGTATAATATCCACTAATCACACATGGCTATATAAATTTAAATTTGCTAAATAAAATTTAAAACTCAGTTCCTGACTATACTACCCACATATTACTTTGAGGAGTAACAACTTTTGTTGTTGTTATTGTTGTTGTTGTTTTGCTTTGTTTTGTGGTATTTTGTTTTTTTGAGTGTAGTGCTGGGGACAGAACCCAGGGCATGCTAGCTAGGCAAGTGTTTATCATCAAATATATCTATGGCTTTTTAACAGTTTTGTTTACTATTGTGTACAAATTAGCACAATTTTTTCATTGTTTATTTGGTATACCTTAAATTTTCATTTTGAATCATTTATATTTTCTGTAGATTACCTTCCATAAAATATATTTTGTAGGGTTTTATATGCCTTCACCACCAATATGTATCTTGAAGCATCTTTATTCTATTCAATTTAATATTTATCCAGGTGTAAAATTCTACAGTGGGGTTATTTTCCTTCATTATAAAGATGTTACTTTAATCTAACATTGCCATTAAGAGATTTCATGCCAATTATTCTTAATTTATGGTGAAATGTTATTTCTAATTGGACATTTTTAGAATTTTGTCTTTGTGTTGTAAATTACACATGACATGTCAAGTTTTGAAATTTTCCTTATGAATATAGTCTGTTCTCTTTAAATTATTTATATTTTGGGTTCTTCATATAAATGAAGCCATAAGGGGCCTTTTGATCTAATTCTTCCAAATTTCTCTAATTCTCAACCATTATTAAGGCAAAAATAAAAAGTTCCTTTAGGTTATTTAGCTGTATCTAGGAGATCAAAGTTGACCTCTTTACTTCTGTTATCTTTATTTTAGATTTTCTTGAATATTTTCCACTTTTTATCCCTTTATTGTACGTTTGGGAAATTTTTCTAACCAGATATTTTATTTCTCTACAATTAGATATTTTAATCTTATCTCCATTTGGTTTTTCTCCACTGATTATTCTTGTTTCATATTTGCAATATTTTCTGCTCTCAACACATAAAGCACATCTTCATTTCAAGATCTTGTTTTACCTGAGCTATCCATTTGGCTTCCACAGATAATGTCCTTCATTATCAGAATTTCTTTTGAAACCCTAATCCTCCTCAATACCTGTTTGCCTCTCTCCCTATGAGCTCAAAACCAGTAGAACTATCAACAACTTAGCTGATAGTACTTACTTAGGAAAGCTTCAAGGGAGCTTGTGCGATCCTGATACATTTTACACTTAGCAAATAGAGAAATGACTTACAGAGAAGATCCTTTGTTACTGAAAAGCCAGAATACTCCATTATTACCCCAAGATCCAACACCAACACTCACTTAGTTTCCCTTTCCTATCTCTCAGGCACTGTGCCTTCTGACTTCTGCTGTCCTCTTTTGTAATTATCTTATCCATTCACTAAGAAGAGGCAACTAGCCACACGTGCACAACCTGGTGCTGGCTGAGGGCTGCAGTTGTCTCCTCCACTTGCGAGGCCCTGAGGAAAACAGAGCCCTGTTCAAGGTGAGCGATATAAAAAGATGAGAACGATTAAAAGCTTCTATAGGTCCTCTGGTTATAGGCAGCTGGTTCTCTTCAAGCCTGAGCTACTGTTCACTTCCCAGGAAATAACTCTGACACCTCTCTTCTCACAACAGTTGCTCTATTGGTTGGTTTTCCATCATCCCCAGGATGGTTTTTACTCATTTTTTATTGAGTTTGGGGAAAGGAGTCGGCCTCTCTTACTAGCTTGCTCTCTTGTTCGGATGTCTGAATGTGTGAGTCAAAGTTTATACTGACCCGATTCACATAAGGCCTAGCACAAGGAAACAAGAACAAGCAATGTCTTACTGTTAAAAGGGCTTTACAACCTGGACAGAAAGTTAAATATGTCCCATCATCCACTGAAAACTGGATCAGGAAAAAATTTTAGTTGGATAAAATCTAAAATGGCTTGTAGAGCCCCAGCTTCCATTACTTCAGATTTTGAAAGCAAAAACATTTGTAACTTTTTCCCAAATTACTAACAAAGAATTTTATTGCAGCCCCTCAAAAAAAAGTCCATACCCTTACCATTAAAATGGTAGAAACAACTTTTGGCAGTTAAAGATTTAATTAATAATCATTTCATCATTAGCAAAGCATTAAAATTTTATCACTTTCTCATGAGTCCTTAGCAGTTATCCTGAGAAGCATCTTGTAAGGAGAGTTGAAAAGTATTTGTGATTTCTCCAAGGTCACACAAGTCATAAGTGCTACAGAGGTTGAAATCCAAGTGGTATTTTCTTTTATACTGCCTTTCTTGCATTTATGTTGCCCAAATTATTTCAAGATACACATCCTCAGATAAGTTTAATTGCTCAGGAAATATTTACATCTGTTTAAAAGCTGTCTTGGATACACACCTGGAATCCATGTAACTTGGTTTAATATTTTTTATTCATATTTTTCTTTACAGTTGTTTTTAAAAAAATAAAAATTATTTCATAAACATATTGGACCTCTCCAGAGGTATACATGTGGTGATTTTAGTATGAAGTCATACTAACAGTGCACCTGGCTTCCGTGGCTTCTCCCATGAGGGTATTATTCAGGAAGCTTTTATTTAAGCAGTAAGTAAGTCTTTTTCTCCACCCTAGGGATTAGAGCAGCGACTAGAGTGAATCAAGGGAGTAGGTTTTCAAAGAATTATTTAAGCACAATTTAACTGAGCTTACAATTTTTTTCAATCTTTTCTTCAACAAGTTTTCAGCTGTAATACCAGATTTTTCTCAGTGTATCTAAGTTATATTCAGGTAATCAATGAGTTAGAGTGGAACCAAAGTATAAGTCTCATAATAGCACCTAATGAACCAAATGATGTAAATATACAGCTGCTTTGCCCGCTCAAATACTAGAGTGAAAATCTCTTCCTCCTAAGATAACTCTGTGCTTTAGAGGAGAGAAACTTGCCTTCCATTTGTGATACTACGGAATCACTTCCCATCAAGGATGACATTCCAATTAGTTACAAAAAATATGATTTATGAAAGACAAACTACTGAAATAGTCTCAGTCACTGCTGACCTATTGTTACTTATAGAAATCACCTTTCTGAATTTGTTTTGAGAGAATCTGTAACAGATATAAACACTATTCCTGGAAAATACATGACTGAAATTTACAGGCAAACGTTGCAAACATATATGTAAAATGATTAATGAAAAAATAATTCTTACTGTTATGTGAATTAGCACCTACTGTATGGGATAAAACTTCCTATGACAGCATTAATATAATTCAAACACTTTGATTTATCAAAAAAATAGATGAACTATAACATGAAAAATGAAAGGAAGGAGCTCAAAAGTTAGCTCGTTCATGAGGAAGATCCGCTATTTAACAATGCATGGGATAAACTGAACTAAATTGTTTTGCAAGAGTTAGAAGTGAAAAAAAATACTGCTAAATTATTGTATTATTAAAATTTTACAATGACTGCTACTGTGTTCTCTGACTGACCAACTCTGAAAAAGAAAACTATGGGATGAGGGAAAAAGCTTGATATGAACAAGGTGAGAGGGAAAATGAGGCATGCAAAGGTGAGGAGACCTCCTCGCCTCCTCCCTTCCCCCACAAAGCTTCCTTCAGAAAGAAAAGCTGGATCAGTTTTAGTTCTAGACAACAAAGTAGTTTGCACCAAACCCAATGTACATCTGCCCCTGTCATACTCCCCACATCTGCTTCTGAATGTTAATCCACAGCTCTGGATTCCGCTGTGGAGACAAGGCCGGAGCTGACCTTCTGTCCATCTGGTCTACCAACCAGGAAGCTGAGTTCCCTCCCTCTCAGGTGTTCTGTCCAACACCCCTAAATAGAAACTCTCTCCCCTACCTCTGCCCTTTCTTTAGACACATGCCAAAATGCCATGCTTTTCAAATACTTTAGACTTACCCCGGCAATATGAACACACTCCACCTCAGAAAGGGAATTGCAACATAGGACCCATGTTTGGCGCCAATACACTTTGTTCTTGTTATTTATCTAGGTATTGAGAAAATAGAATCAGTATCACATGGATTTTATCAGTTCTGCTTGCCTTTTCTTTACCAAGTTCACAAAAATGAAAGCCATTTAATTAAAATCAAGTGGTCTAAGCTAACCTCCTACTTCCCTCTCCATCTGTGGAGTATTTGCTTCCAGATATACTCAGCCTGTTCCAATTTTTCTGGGCTGACATTGGTCCAGTTCACCCTTCTGCAGTGTCAAACACAGAAGCAAGCAACACTTTTCCAAAGATTGTTATCTCTTTGCTGTGAGAGGCCTGATTTTCCCAGCTCTCCATTTTCAGGGAGGATTTCCAATCTACGCCTTTTTTTTTTCTTTCACTGGCAAAATACACTTAAGGAAGTACCCATTCTCTCGTTCTTGCTGCCTGTCTTTTACTGAAAATCACTGTTGTTAGATTTGTAAAATATAATTTTGCCATCAAGGTAGGGTGAACAAACATCTGACAAAAGCTGTGACTTCTTTATGCTTGTTTCTTCCCTTTTCAAGCGAAGAGCTTGTCTTCTGCAAACTCTTCAAACCTAAGTGCCATGTCTTCCTCCTTCTCTGATCCCCCTGCCTGTGCCCCATTCACCGCTGGAACATAAGGTAAATACAACAGGAATTTGTAGCACTAAGCTGAATTTTATTTATAAAGGGAAAGAAAGTCATGTCTATTCTTTTTCTTGAAGAAATGGCATCCTGCAATTGATTCAGATACTGGCATTCTTTCACTGATTGGCCTTGTTGTAAGGGTTGCTGAGTTGGTTGGTGGTTTTCTGAAGTGGGCACCTGTCCTTAAAAGACAGAACTGAATCATTGTGTAATTTCACACACAGGTGAAAGCACTGAAATGATAACTCTGAGTCATGATCAACATGAACAGAATTGTTTCTAGAAATTGAGTGCATGGGGGATAAATCTTATATTTTTCTTCCTAACATCCCAGTGCTTTATGGACTTTGTGAGTTCTCCACAGCATAAGATGATTCCTTGAAGACTTCTTAACCTTCCTGTAAAACAGCACTGCATCATTTTTCAGATGGTTGGAAAGTGACAGGAACAGCAAGAACTGCCTTTCCCAGTGACCTAAATTTGCTGCCACTGTTGAGATTGGCTGAGGACCTGCACCTGCTAAGCTAGGCAGTCACAGCTGTTCTGCATCCTGGATCACTCCAAATAATTGCAGATCTCAAATTTCACTGTATTTGAAGGCGTTTAAAGATTTTTTTATATTTAAGACTTCTCTCATTAACTCAATCTCTGAACATCTCTCCACTCTTGTTTTGATGTGCCAACCGCATTACTTATATGAATATTACATTATGTTTTTCAGCCATTAAACCCAATATTATAAACCCACACATGATCAACTGGAATTATGCCTATTTCAGAGCAGATACAATGCACACAGCTTTTGAAAGATTTTAAAAATACACAAATCAAATGAAAAGACAATATATGTGCTAGAGTTTTATAACCCAGTAAATATAACTTTGTTACTACTCTAAGTACCAGTGCTCTGCAAGGCATTTTGATACAAAAACAAATTTTAAAATATAGATAAATCCATTTTCCAAAGATCCTTGATGCTGATTCTCTATGGATTCTGTAATGATTCATTTATTGAACTACCCTACCACATCCAAAATTGGCTCACAAGTGATTCATTCATTTATTGTGTGAGACAGACAGAGCAAGCTGTTGTGGAATGTATAGCAGCAGGTCTTGCATGCTGCCAGTGGAAGTGTACACTAGCCAAACATGGGGGGGATTTTTGCATTGTAAAATAAACTTGAAGCTGCATGTATACCATGACCTCAATATTCCACTCATAGGTATAGTTCTATGTATATTTGCCCCAAATGTTCATAGCAACATTAATAGCAAAAACTGAAAATAATAAGATGTACACTGATAAAGAAATGGATAATCTAATTGTGTCTTAGAAGTCTCTCCCCACCCTTGTACATGTGCAAATGTATTTGACTACTACTTGACTGGAGCCTTCACTAGTAGCTTCTATTCATTCCAGACATTGTAGAGAACAGGAAAAGCTCAAGGGCTGCCCCAAAAGACATCAAACTGAAGTGATGGCTCATGCAAGGAGAGATTCCTCAATTCCCATCTATATTATACCAACAAATGCCTTTAATAATCTTATCTTATTGGGAAGAAGCTTTCAGAGAGACTCTCTTGACTCCACCATAATGTTGACCTAAAAATTAAATTGACTCAACATGAGCTGCTGTTTACATCCAAAAAATTAAATATGCAGAAATCAATCTAACAAAGGAAATAAAAGAGCCATACATTGAAAATTACAGCACTATGAAAAAAAGAGATTGAAGAGAATACCAGAAAATAGAAAACATCCCTCACTCATGTATAGGTAGAACCAACATTGTGAATGTGAAAATGGCCAAACTCCCAAAACTATTACACAGACTAAATGAAATCTCAATCAAAATACTACCAGCATACCTCACAAATGTAGAGAAAACATTCCTAAAATTCATTTGGAAACAGAAGAGACCTAGAATAACAAAGGGAATCCTGGTCAAAAAAGGAAGGCAGGAGGCATCAAAATCCCTGACTTGAAATTATACTACAAAGCTACTGTGATAAAATCAGCATGATTCTGGAAAGAAAAAAAAAAAAAAAAAAACAGAGCTGAGGATCAATGGAACAGACAAAAAGATGCAGACACAGCTACAAAGACACTCATCTACCTTATCTTTGACAAAAGGGCCAAACATGTTCACTGGAAAAAAGATAGCTTCATCAATACATTGTGTTGGAAAAACTGGCTCTCCACAAGCCAAAGACTAAAACTAGACCCCTATCTATTGCCATGCACTAAACTAAAGTGAAAATGGGTCAAAGATCTAAATATTAAAACAGAAATGCTAAATCTACTAGAAGACAAAGTAGGTAGAAATCTTGAAGACATTAGTGTAGGCAGAGAGTTCATGAACAAAACCCAAACTGCACAGGAAATACTACAAAGAAACAACAACTGGGATCCCATCTCGTTAAAAAGATTTTGCCCAACAAAAGAAATCACCAGTAAAGTGAAAAGAAAACCCACAGATTAGGAAAAAGTTTTAGCCAACTGTCCCTCAGACAAAGGACTTGAATCCAAAACATATAAAGAAAAAAAAAACACCCCCCCAATTCAAAGACCCAACCCTAAAATGGACATCTGAGATAAATAAACATTTCTCAGATGAAGAAATAAAGATGGTAAATAAATATATGGAAAAATGTTCAACATCTTTGAGAAATGTAAATTGAAACAACACTGAGATTTCATCTCACTCTAGAAAGAATTGCTGTCATCAAAAAAATCAACCAATAACAAATGCTGGATGGGCTGTGGGGGGAAAAGAGTCTTTTTCCACTGTTGGTGGGAGTGTACACTGGTATTAACATTGTGGAAATTCCTCAGAAAACTGGGATTAGAGGTCCCACTTGACTCAGCTATTTCTCTTTTGGGTATTTTTGCAGAAGAATTAGAAACACCATACCACAGAGATATGTGTACATTCATGTTTATAACAGTACAATTTTTAATGGCTAAATTTTGGAAGCAACCCAAATGCCCACCAACAAAGAAATGGATAAAAGATGTGGATTTTTTTTATATATAACAGAATACTACTCTGCCATAAAGAAGTATAACTTACACTTTTATTGGTAAACTGATGCAACTTGAGACCATACTCAAATAAAACAAATCAGAATCACATGTGTAAACATTGTATTGTCACCATAATGTAAGGAACTGAAAAAGTAAGTAAGATCCAAAATTTACAATAGAGATTGTGAAAAGGAAAGAAACTTCTCAAAAGGAAATAACAACTGGGAAACAAGAAAAGAAGGAAGGGAAAATAAAAAGTTACATATATAATAGCTAAGATAGCTATACTATTGATTTTTTATTTCATTTAAAAATTATATTGTTAGATCAATTATACCTGTCTGTGCATTGTAATCTGAACAACTAGTTTGAAGATAATAATATACAATATATTAACCATTGTTAATTTCCTATTATCTTGTTTTGAAATTCTTTATCATTGGTTTTTAATGTTTTTTTCTCTTTAAAAAAGATAAAAAATATTTAAGTTATTGTTGGCCCTGGTATATTCTTCAACAGATGTTATGTTAATTCAATTGACTGTTTTATAGCAGTGCAAACAAATGAACTTCCAAAAACATAATGTTATACTACATGTGTGTGTATATATATATATATATAATGATTAGCACAAAGTACAGAATGAGCTCCCTGGATTTTCCAGGCATCTTAGCACCAAGGTCAGACCTGTGCAGCAAGGAACTAACTGGGACATTCCTTCTGATTTCCATAGTAGAAAATCCAAGCACCACTTATTGCTATAACACAAGAATGGTACAAAGACAAAATAACACACACGTGGTCAGTTTTCCATCACCAAAACAAAGACCTGAAATAAATCAACTTATGAAAAGAGCGATCTTTACAAACATTTTGGAGGATACAATCCATGTCCCATTGGCACTGTTCTTAGGAGCTTATGGTGAGGGAGCACATAAATAGTACATGGCAAAGCATAAACTAAAAGAGAAGGAAAATAATTAAGGTCTCAAGGGCACACCACCAAGGACCTCAAATCTCTTACCACACCTCACCTCTTAAAGTTCTACCGATTCCCATTAGCTCCACCCTGGGGTCCTTTGGAGGGGATCCCAGATCTAAGTATAGGAGTGTATCAAGATCCTAGGTTAATGCCTTGCACATTGGCTACTGGCAAGTGATACATAACAGCACACTTCAAAGCCCTGTGGTGAATACAGGGTACCTCACACTTGGGATCTTATCTTTTAAACTGTAATTAGTCTGAGAACCTGGGTGGAAAAACCACTGAGCTACATCTTAACAATGGAATTCTGATCTCTCTCAGTAAACAAAGTTAGAATCTCTGCAGGTGGGGCTGGGGAACCTGCATTCCATCACACTTTCCAAGTTGGTCTTCAACATAAAAAGAGGGACCTATGGGGCAGGCTGAAAGACGATTTAAAAAAATATTTGGGAGCTAAGGCTACTCAAGTTGCTGCAATAACAATTAAAAGGAGTGTACAATACTGGAGTATATCCAAAATTCTAATTAATAACAATTGATATGCTTACAATTTGTCAACTATCTGCATATAGATATAATGGCACTGTAAGTGAGAGACTTATGAACAAGTTCCATTCTAGGAGAATTGTTCATAAGTCAGATTCATTTGTAAGCCAGTAAAGTGAATCTTACAGAGTACACCTGTAAAAGTTCATAACTTGTATGCTCTTAAATTGAGGATTTACTGTATAGTAAATTATTTCTACAACAGTCCTTGAGTGGTGTTACTACAGACCAGCCAGACTTCTATACTATTCTTATGTTTAGAGGCAGGGACACTGGGGTTCAAAAATATTAAGTGACTATTAGAGGCATAAAAGAAGTAAAAGCAATTCCGGAGATTAAATAGGACAGCTCTTTCTATAAAAATATAAGTCGTGAGACCATATGGTTTCTGCTCTGGGACAAACAAGACTATATTTACAATTGTGTATATCCTAAGGTACCACAAGTTAGCACTAATACAAATAAGCTATGAGTCAGCAGGGAATGTCTCCTTCCTATATGATTCTCCTTAGAAGTATTATAAATGAATAAGCCATGTTCTTATTTTCTGTAGGATACAACTACAGGGGACTGAAAGCAAATTAATGCAACATTTACATAACATTTAGTCATAGCTCTCCCTACAACTGACTTTGAATGGCGTTCTGGTGGTTGTCTGATCAGAAGGGCCAGTGTTTGGTCTCTAGCTCCTAGGGCTCACTAGTCGTCTCATCTTGTCTTCTGAGCACCTGCAGCAGCACTATTTTTAACCAGCTTCAGTGGCCCTTGCTAAGACTCCTGTCACATAGAGAAAAGCCTGAAAGGGAAGTGAGCAGGAGGCTTGATATCCTCAGACGGGAGGACCGAGAGGCATAAGCAAGCCCCTCCCTGCTTGGAGTTCCTTATCACTCTCAGGTACAGCCCAGCCTGACCTTTGTCACTGTCGTAGACACAGTGGATTCTTACGGATTACCGGGAAAAAGATGATGTCAATTTGGAAGGAAAAGGCTACAGAAACATGGTAACAGCCAAATGTCTTCTAAGAGCAATTAACCTTAAAATAATTTCTAAGCTGGATACTTCCCATTCTGAAATACACGGGACACAAGCAATTCCGGGGATTAAATAGGAGTCAGAAAAAAGCGAACCTATATTCTGAGCTCTTTCCAATTACTCCCTCCACTTGATTAACACTGATTCTTGCAGCTGTTGGTTTTCTCACTGGCCTCCCTTAACCTCACCCACCCAGCCCTCAGACACAGGCATTTGAAAGGCTAATGAAGTTCATTATCTGATTTCTCCGCAAATTGAGCCCTGCCTTTGCTGGGAGGAAAACGCTCCTTTGCTGCCATCCACACAGCCACCTAGAGTTTATATTCTCCTTCAGAGTCTTTAGTGTACAAACACGTTTTCATCTGCTGTAAGCATTCCCAAAATAAGCACTTCTGAAGATGCCATGGGAGTTTGATGTCTCCTTGCAGTCCCCAAGGTACTTTGAAATTGTCTTATCATAGAAAGCAAATCACAGGGCTTTCGTTTTTCCCATGGCTCGTGATGTCTTTTTGGTGACTTCACATTCTATGAGCTATTTTTAGTGGTTAAATACTGGTTTCTGAAGAGCAAAGCTCCCTCTGTCCATTTGCAGTCTGGTAAAAAAAAGAACCTCAGTATACTGACAAAGTATCCAACCCTATTCTGTTGTTCTTCTCTGGCCAGAAATCATCTAAATGTTTCATTAAAGTAGGTAAAATGCCTGGTACTTTAAAATATGGATATAACAGTAGTTCAATAAAAACTGGCTTCTAAAAAACACATTTTAAAAATGCATTAATTTTTTTAAGCATCTTAACACATCCCAAGCTGGAAGTGATCAATGACTGGTATTTTAAAATAAAACCCTTAACATTTAAACATTAAAGCTAGAAGTGTTCTGAAGACCTGTTTAGAGTTCCCTAGAAAGATAAAATTATGTCTAGGATAGAATGAATTTTGGAGTTTTATTAAAATAATGTACATCAATGGAACTACATTTTAAAAAACTATATGGCTTTTGTTTACTATAATATATTCCCCTAAATGTTTACTCTCAGAATAACAACTTTATAAGAGAAGAAAATGTATCTTTCTATAAATTAGCATATCTGTTTTTTGTCAGCCATATTACTACAGCCTAGCAATCATATCTGAGCTTTTCCACAGCCAGCTCCTAAAAACACTTGTTTGGCCTCCTAATCCTCCAGCAACGCCTTTACAGAAGTCCTTCACTATCCCTTGCTCTCTGTGAGGAGATACACATCTCTGCTGGAAGGCAGTCACTTCCCTTCCTCTGCTGCCTCTCATCAGTTACAAAATGGGGAGATGTGAGCAATTTCTCAAGTAAAGCCACTGGCTGCTTGAGGTTGAATGTGATACTTTATCTCTTCTGTTAAATTCCAGTTTTGTCTCTGGATGAACACAGAAGCAAATCGAATGCTTTTTCTATGAAAGTAGCCATTTATCTGTGACTAAACATGGCAAACTTTAATGAACGAGGGCCAGCAGGCTGTGCCCTCTGAACACAGCCAGCTGGAGAGGTGAAGGCAGCTGCAGAGAAACTGTGGGAAACTCACTGCAGAGGTCCAATGCTGAGGCTTCAGAGTAAAGGCGGCAACTTGGGCTTGATTTGCATCTGGCTCAGGTCAAAGTCAGGGTCAGTGCAGGTCTTATCAGACAGCATGGGAGGGCAGCAGGACTGCAGACGGCAGGCACTGTTGACATTTACATAGGAAAAGAGCAGACACTACGGAAAACAGACACAGAGGACGTGGCTGCTGGAAAAACTCAGGAGCACCTGCAGGAGGCTGAGACTCAGTGCCCAGTGCTCACTCCCAGTCTGACTAAACCTTGGACCTAGGAATGCAAACTTGCTAGCAGGTTGCCTGGTATCTTCTTCTCAGGTCTACTAGTGTTTGCTCTGCAGATCCTGGCATCAGTCACTTTAGCTGGGAGGAGCAGATAAACCTATAAAATTACTTATTTGCTTTCATGACTCTTCCCAATTTTTTAAATTATCCTATCTTGCCATTTAATTATTTTGGATAGACAGTAATTGTATTCTCTCATTAGCAAAGTGGGAGGTTCATAAGCCTGGAAAAAAATGCAGTATTTAAATGCTATTAAATAGTTAAGTCATTAAAAATCAGAGTAAAGGAAGCCTACAGTTTTAACAACACACATGCGCGCGCGCTCACACACACACACACACAAATCCCCAGTTTTGCAAGTATGTAGAGTGCTCAGCAGATGCTTGGCAACTTCTCATGGACATCAGGCCTGAGTCTCCCCGTGCCTCTGGACACTGGCTCATCCTGTAAGCTGCTAAATCCAGAGTCTTTGCCAGGTTGTCAAATTGTAGCTCTCCTTGGACTGGAATCTGCCATGATCATTGAAATATCTAAATCCAAGCCTTATACTCACTGACCTTATGTATCATGTGACACTTTAAAAAAATAAGTACTATTCTTTCCCCCTCTCTGACCAGAGTTGTTCTACCTGTTTTCTATCTTTGATTTCCTCTCCTTTTTTTTTTTTTGGTTTTTTTTTTCAGATTATTCTTCCACTTGTCCCTTGAATATTACTGTTTTTCCTAATCCCAGTTGAGCTGCTTTGATCCCCTTCCACTTACTCCTGATACCTATTGTTTCAACTATCATCTCTATGTGAAGACTCTGTTTGGAGCCTCTAAACCAGTGAAAATGTCCTGTATGTTTCTGGAGTCACCAAAACTAATCTCATTTTTATCCCTTGCAAATCTCTCACCTTCTAAAGTCTTTCTCATAATCGCCAGTTTGGTGTTCACACAAACTGACTGACCACCCACTCTTCCATTCTTTACCCTTGATGACACTCATTCACCAGGTCCTTCCTAAATACCTCTTGTCTAGATTCTTTTCCCCAGCGCCCTTTTTTAGCTTAAGAATTTGCTTGTCCTTATCTAGATTAGTATTCCCATGGCTTCCTAGGATTTTTCTCTCCCACTCTTGACCTCCTCCGAACGGAACCATTCTCCATGTTGTAATCAAGTTAATTTATGACAGCAAAAACAAATCTATGTTAGTTATGTGTAACCCTGACTCCCCTCAAAACAAGTGTCTCAGGGCAGAGCAAGGCAGGAAATGCACAGTGACACTTCTCATGAGTCACCTGGTCTCATGTCCACATCTCTCTGAGCACCTGCTTACTTCTTTGCATTCCACTGTAGACGTGCTGGCTCTACTGCAGGAGGCACACAGTGGGGCAGGACTGGCTCAGCCCCAGTGCTAGTGTCCACAGCTTGTCTATCCATCATATGCTGGTTTTTCCCTTTTAAAAAAAGTTATTGACTAATTCAGCAAAATGGATGTCTTGGTGTCTCTGGGGATTATATAGCCACTTATTATTCAATCAGCCATAGTTAAAGACAAACACGTTAGTTTGACAAACAAGTTCGTGAATCGACTTTGCAGGTGGACAGGCCCCACAGAAAGGTGTAGCCTAAGCAGGTGTCACAATTCAGGTAAACTGCAGCAGAGCTGTTAATTATCTGCCTCATGTTTGCCTTTTCAACCTGATCCCCACCTCTGGTTCTACCCTTGTACATAACCACCTTATGGCACCTTGAGTTCTTATTATAGGTTTCACAGGTTTTTACATTCAAATGTGTTTTTGTATCTGCGTAGGTTATTTTTTTCCTTCCTCCAAACCTACCTCTAAACTCCTAGAACCAGTATCTGGCAAGGTAGTAGTTGTTCATGAACTAGTTGTTCTGTGTATGCGTGCCCTCCTCTTTAATACTCCACTAAAATTTCCCCCTAAAATGAGAGCCACGTCTTCAGGAGCCCCCATTGTTAGGACACGCCCCCCAGTTCTTAATGCACTGTGCCATCGTCTTTTGGCTCCTTCTCTTCTCTTACCAAAGAATGGCCCTGTGGAGAGAAGATTCAGTTTCTTTTTGTTACTTCTTTGGTACTGAGTACAGTCCCTGAATCTCAAATCTTAGTGAGGGTAAAGAGACCAGAAGAGACATAAAGACAAAAGAGTGGCACAGTTGAATTCTATCTCCTTATTTTCAGAGTCAAGGCTTAAACTGGGTATTTCCATACACACTGTGCCCTCTGGCCAGGCAGATTTGGCGCTCTGAAGTTTCATTAAAATGAGCTAACATTTATGAGAACAGTGGGAAAAAAAGACACACAATTGTATTATTGTGCACAAAGAAAAACTAACACAGGAGTCCTACATAAAGATGAACATCCCGAAAAGCCAGATGGTTAGGGCTTAAGCTATAGAAAGAAAAAGAGGATTGGCTAGGAAGGTGCTTGACACCTCCGGGAAGATGACGATGACAGGCTATGATAGTGAGGGAGAGAAACGCATGTGAACAAAGCGTGTCTTGTTATACAGGTTCTCAGGTGGCCTCTCACGACTGCCACCCGAAGAAGAGATAAACAGTCTGCCCAGGTGAAAGTGCCAGATGAGGACTTTTAGTCTTTTTCTTCTTTTTTTTAAGCATTCAATGGTTAATCTTTGTTGTTAATAAAATTTCGTCATAGGTGTATTCTTTCTGAGAAGGGAGCTTCGAAGGGAATGTCTCTCTGCTCTTTAGAAGAGGAAAAAAAGATTAAGAGATGTGGGGTAAGGGAAGTAGAAAGCAGAAATTGTCTTTTCTGTTTAAAGTTGCTGTACTTTGGAGTATTCTGAACCCACTGTTATCTAAAGCAAATGTCTGGGGATGATTCTGTGGTAAAATGCTTGGGCCAGCACAGACAAGGCTCTCAGTCCAATCCCCAACATGGCAAAACCAAACCAAACCAAACAAACAAACAAACAAAAAAATGCAGCCAGCAGCTGAGGAGTGGCTGAGTTAAAATCTGCATGTGTGGTTCTGTCCTTTCTTTTCTACCCAGGCAAGCACACTTTTCCTGTCCCTCTATGTGACCCCTTGCTCATTCTATAAGCCATTGGTACATCGCATTCACAGAGAGACTTCGGGCCCTCTTCTTGGAAGAAGACTTCTTGGCTGAAGAAGTGGTTTCCCTTTCAAGAGCTCTACAGTCAAGCATCTGCTGTTTGTTTTCCTGACATCTGTCTTGTCTTGTTGGACATCCTGAAGCACCAGCTTTACCTTCAATATCTGTTCAGGCCCTGGTGGATTTATATCAGACAATGAGCTGCAAAGCAGGGACTAAGTTTACCTTATATGATACTCTATTTCTTAGCATGAACTTGGCAGATAGCACTCAGCCAAGAAATGATGTCTGCTGTTTTTATTACCACTTGCCCAATTTCATGCAGACATTCAAATTACGTGCCTTTCGCTTGCTCTTCCAGCCATTGCTGACTACCAGATTACTGTATCTTGTCACTCTCTAAGCATCCAACAGGCACAAGTATTCAATGAAAGATGAATGCTTGACCCCAATCCTTTCAATCAAAGAAAAAGATAACAGAGTGATAACTACTAAGTAGTTCTATCTTGACACCAGCCATCAGGAGGCCCCCCTGGTTCAAAAAACTGTATTTGAGCTTTGTACTCCTGGAATGGTCACTTATGAGTCATTTCCTTACAGTTCATTGTACAATGGCAAAATTCAAATTGGGTTTTGTTCTTTACTAAAACTTTCCTTCTGCTCATAATTCCCCATTTTAGCTCCCTCTACTGACACCCTTTTCTGCTTATCCTTGCATAGTCAGCCAAGCAGAAAGCGTCCATCTGATATTTGTCTACATGGCTGGATGCCAAGAGCTCTTTGCAAGTAATTTCTATGCTTCTTTAAAAAGCCCAATAACTTTAAGAAGCCTAAAGTTTTATAAAGGAGAGTCTTTGTCTAAGTTCATTTGGACTGCTGTCAGAAAAATATCACAAATGGGCTTGCAAACATTTGTTTCTTAAGTTCTGGAATCTAGGAAGTCTCAAATCAAACATTAGCAGATTCAGTGTCTGGAAAGGGCTTCTTCCCGGTTCTTAGGGAACCCTCTTTTCCTGAAGCCCTCATATGGCAGAAGTGATGAGGGATCTTCTGAGGTCTCCTGTTTAAAGCTCTAATCCATTTGAGAGCAAGTTGCTGTTTTGACCTCATCACATCTCAGAGGCCCTGCCTTCAAATGCCATAATCTGGGCAGTTAGAGTTTCAACATGTGAACTGGGGGCAAGGCACAAATTGGTCCATGGCAATCCTATTTTCACTTTTGTGTGACCATTTGTTTAGGGCAAGACAGATATAGGGCAGTAAACTCACATTCCCATTGGTGATCATCACAGTTAGGCAGGACACTAAACTCAGTCTTACTTGCTTTATGGCTTGTACTGAGTGACTACTTCAAAGACAATGATACACAGTGTAATGACTAATATGATTCTTATTATTTACTTATGAAAATTTGGAGGGTTTTTTTCAGAAAATTTTAAAAAAAATGCAAGGAAATCCAAAGAGTAATTTAGACAATTAAAAAAAAATCCAGAAATCAAATTCTCCTAAATGTAAAATGTGAGTTTACTTTCTTGAATCAATATTTTCTTAACATCTCCAAAGTCATTTCTTCATCTGAGGATCCTTCTCTGCCTCTGGAAAAAGACAGAAATACTCAATGGTAGAAATTAGTTTTCAAAAACCATTAAATGAGGAGAAAAGGGGAATGAATAAGAAGACAGAAGACAGAAAGCAAAGGAAATAAACAATGAAGAAGCAACCATACTTTACTACTAGATGTTCTCCCAAGAATCACATATTCAAAGGTTGGGCCCATGATGGCAGCAGGCAGGTGCTGTCAATCTTCAAGAAATGGGGTTTAGGGTTGGGGCAAGGGAACCTAGAATAATTAAGGGTGCTGCTTACTAAGGAGACCTAGGGAAGCACTCATGCCATCTCTTGGTAGTTCTTGAGAAAGTCTTTATAAAAGCCTGATGTGGTTCCACCCACTTGTCCCTGGTTTACTATCTGAGTGAGATGTGATGCCCTGTCACAACACATGCTCTGCTGTGACCATCCACTCTGATGTGACACAGCCAAGAGGGCCTTGACCAGAACTGAGCCAGTGCAGGCCCCATGCCCTTGAATCTCCAGAACTGTGAGCCAAATAACCTTCTTTACTTTATAAAGTTGCTGCCTCAGGTATAGTGATAATAGCTGGCTAATACATAAAGTAATATAGAGCTCCTCTAAAATTAAATTATTTTTCAAACTGAACTAAACCAGTGAAAAGAAATGTGGACGTAAATTTAAGAGACAACAAGAAACTTAATTATTAGTGTCCCAATGTTGAAGTAAAAAACTGAACATTTTCAAGTCCAAATCTTACCATCTTTCTTACTCAGCATCTTGTATTCATATTTACCCATGATCAAAATTGATAATCCACCTCTGTAATAGCTTTTTGAGCAAAATTAAATCTGTAATAGCTTGTGTGTCTCTGTCTGCTTATAGATGGAATACATTTGGTATCTTTAAAGATGTTACAAAATTTAAATACAGAATGATTAGTAAGTATTGTATTCAAACTTCACCAGTAAGTGAAAGCATCCCATAAGCACCCTAAATTTCTTATGCTGTTTTAAGGAGATCTCTGAACCCCACTATACATGGGACTATGTCAGACCAGTATTATTCCACAGACATCCATGCCGTATCACTAACCATGTGTCCAACTCATATCCTGAGCTAGATGGAGCAAAGCACTGGAGCAGTTCTACATGTGTGTTGTCCCAGAGCATAAATGGCTCCAGCAGTTCTATAGGAGGTGTGGGACACCCTTCACAAGGATAAATTGCAGATATTAAACCCAGGGTCATCTGCACACAGACATCTTAGGAAAAGCCATTGGTTTTCAGTTGCTCTTTTGGGCCACTAATATCCTTACGATTGTAATTACCCTGCAGACTCAATGAAAGATCTGAACACTAAAATCGGCTTTCTAGGTTGCTTGCCACTTCTTTTATATTCTATCTTTTACCACCTACATGAAAATTTTATTAATATAAAGTTTGATACCTAAATAAATATACTACAAATGTAAAACAGAGAATATTATAAATACTTCTGTACTGCAGATTATATAAAATGTTTCTTCATGGCACAAATTTATTTAGTTTTTATCTTGATCATTTCTTGCACAGAGAAATAATATTTCCAAATTGTGATTTGGAAAACAATTCTCTTTGGGTCACTCACATTTCTGCATGTTTTAAAATGGAAATACTGTCTGTCTTTGCTCCAGGCTATATTTTCAAGGATATTTTGTACTGCAAGCAACGTTGGAATAGACATAGACCCCTCCTTCTAGAGCAAGAGATAAGTTTGATTATAGTTTTGGAGGATAAAGAGAGTGTCTCCTTCTACAACAACAGTCATGCACATATACTATAGAGAATAATTATGCTTCCCCTTGAGCAAACTAACCACCCATTACAAAATTCAGGTTTTCTAAGGTCAGCACCTGTCTTCCCTCACAACCTGCTATGGGTGTACCCTGGCCTCTTTGCATCACCTTTTGGAGATTAGGGCTGGAAGAAGTGGTCCAAGAAAATGCTAATAGTCTGGATATTGTTAATTCTGAGAACAATAAAATCCTTTGTCTCTGATACAAGAGCCTTGCATCTTCTTCTAGGATCTAGAACATGCCCACATGTTGGCTTGAAATCCAGATCCTTTAAAATTCTTGACATTATTTTTACAAAGCACATTAAATATAAAGCTGTAAATGACATGAATTTCAAAAGTATTTTACTCAAAAACATGAAGATTTCTATTAAAATCCTATTTTACCATATTGTAGCACCTTATTTCAGAATTTCACATAGTGTGAAATCATATACTTTTTTATTTTTAAAAAGAAAACATATTCTGGTTCACATAAATTCCTTATGATTACTTCTATAAGAGATGAGCTTCTTTCAGCTATGGGAGCTCAGGTTTCCAACCCAAACATCTTTAATTTCCCTACTCTTACCTGAGGAGTGTTCCAGATGAACACTAATCCTCACTCTGTTTCTTTTGGCTTGGAAGAACTGTGATAAGTTGCCACAAAATGTTCCCAGTACATTATGCTACACTGTGTCTGACCCCTTGTGCAACCCTCTCCCTCACTGCGTCTCAGTGTGCCTGTGAACTACAGAATGCCCATCTTAGATAATGTGGCAGAAATAAACGATGCTTTATAAATGTCCGCACCTTGAAGCTTTCTCTTCCTGAAGCAGCATGGGAAAGAGTTCAGCCCAATCACAAAGAAAGGTAGAGCGGCCACGTGGAAAGAAAAGGATCAGAGGATCAAAGCCGAGCCTTCACGTTTCAGCCACCCCTACCAACCGATTAGTTTAGGGAGGGATAGCAGTTTAGATCCTTGGGCCCAAGTGTGATCTCTCTTTAGGTGAGCTCAGCTGAGATGACATGGGACAAAGAGGAGATTCTTGAGAAAGCCCAAATGGGCCAACATGGAACAGTGAGAAATGATGAAATGGTATTGTTTTAGGTCTTTAAATTTTGAGGGAGATTTTTAATACAGTAATGCATAAGTAAAGCAGACATAAACACCCCTCTTTTTTTTCTAAATTCACTTCTGTGCTGGTGGGGGCTCTTGCACTATCATCAAATCACTCTGTGCCTATACAGGCTCCTCTCACTTGTTCAGTAATTAGTTATAATATTCCCCTTCCAGCACACAAAAACTCTTCCTGAAACAAGAATACTGGTAAGAAACTCTATCCCCATGCCTCTGCACACCAACATTTTCTAGACAAATGCACAATCTATACTCACTGCTACTTCATCCTTAATTTCCACTCATTTCTATCATCTAGCCTGTACTCATAATAAGTCTACAGAAAGCAGTGTCTTAAAAACCACTTCAAACTCATGAATTCCCAATCCTGTGCTCAATCTTCATGCATTTGGGACTGTTTAACACTTGACTCTTGGAGCTACTGTATTTTGTAAAATGTTCCCATTGGCATCTATGACTAAGGGGTTTCTCGAGTCCGTATGGCATTGCTGCTATTCCTCTACATTCTTCTGTCTATTCTTTGTCTTCACTTCTTTGTTGAGGCACGTCTGCTGGCTCTTCCCCCTCTCAGTTTTCTTTTATTCTAAACTGTAATGTCAGTGCCTCTGGCCTCAGGATTTTCACTCCAACCTCTAACAAAACAGTTTCCAAATTATCCTACATATACTCCTTTTCCAGGCTCTAGGTTTTTGCTTCATGAACCATAACTCTGAGGAATTTTGCTATATGAACAATAAACTAGAGGCATAGATGTCTCCTGGAAGCTGGGAAACAGAATGTTAAGACTATACCCGGAACTGCTGAGTCAGAGTACGCATTAACAAAACCCTCATGTGATTTCTATGGGCATGAAAATCTGAGAAGCATTGTTCTAAATATGTGTTTCCATTCTCCTTGGCCAAAACAAAAACAGCCATCTCCTCTGCAGTTCTAGAACTACCACAAAATGCACACTTACTTCTTCAGTGAGCCATTACCCATGCTTTCACTAGCTACTGTGTCACAAAACCCAAACCCTTGGAGTTCATCCTCTACCACTACTTGCTTACATGCTCTCAGCTGCTTTTAAAAGTAAGCAAAAAAGGGGCCGAGGATTTAGCTCAGCGGCATAAGCGCCTGTCTTGCAAGCGCGCACTCATGAGTTCAATCCCAGGTACCAGAAAAGAAGTAAAAGCAAACAAAAAATATAACCAAAATAACAAGAATGTACATGATGGCATATTCTTGTTCTAAGTCATCATGGACTTTTCCACCGAATATGAAGCGTGAACACTGTAACAACATCCAAGACCTTTTGAAATCTAGCCCCAGCTGACCTTTTTCTACTCCACTGTGAGCAGTCAAAATGAAAACTGGCATTTATTCATCTGCCCACTCAATCTAGAATTGTTCTCACTTTCCCTTTCCCAAAGACTGAAATCCTACCTTTCCTTCAGGATTTCTCTTTTCCTGTTATACCAATACACCAGTCTGGAAATAGGTATTCCTCATTCCCCTGAGCCTATTTGACTTTAATGCAACTTACTATGTTTTTCCAGATTTTAATGCACATTGCCTCACATTGTGCTATACATGCACATATCTGCTCCTCAGGACACAGTTCAAGTCAAAAGCGACACCCTATTTACCTTAGCAGACCCCACAATACTAAAAAGAAGTGTGGTACCCAGTACAGGTTTATAGAACTAATCATTAACCTAATTCAGATTTTCTACTGAGTCAAACCCTGTTCCTAACTTATTTGTAAAAACTGAATTTAAAATATTTTAAAAGAATAAAAGCTTCTGTATCTGTTTGTTTTATTGTGTGTTAAATGCATGTTAAATTTCCTCCCACAGAACAGATTTCTGTGGAAACCCTGATAAACTTTGGACCATATCATCACAAGTGGACAGTCTGGGCGTGTTCTGTACACCCTGGTTAGCCAAAGTCCATTCTACTTCTTCAGTTTACTCATAAATAGAAACACTGTTGCCATGAATGTGTCATCAAAAATATGCACTAGGAAGCAAAGGAACAACCATAAAAAAATACAAGTTGGTAAAAAAAAAATAAGCATCTCCTTTCTTGAAGTATATAATCATGTTTAAAAGAAGATTTCCTGCAGGAACGCGAAATGAAACCAAATGTCAAATTATATGATCATTAAAACAAGTTGTGTTTGTTAAGAGAAAAAAGAAAACAGGAGTATAGAAACTATCCAGCCCTTACACTGTGGAATGCTAGTCTCGAAAAGCATTTGAGTATATGAGACAGTATAAATATTTTAAATTAAAATGATCAAACATACATGGGAAGCTTTTTACTACATCAAGGAGCAGGAAGGAAGGAAAAATCTTGTCAGCTTTGAAATTCCAGTGTAAATAGAACGTGGGAAAGTCTTCCAGAGGCCATGGCATCTGTCCTTTCTTTTTCTCCTCTAAAAAGAAAATACATTTCTTACTAAACATGGAATATTTTTTGTGCTAAACATGGAATATTTATGACTGATTGTTTTGAAAGGATTTTCCTTGGTGATACTTAAAGTTTACAATCCAGCATAAAGCAACTTGAAAAATGAAGAAATAAATATCAAGGGGGAAAAATAACTTACCACATTAGATTTGCTCCCAGAGAAAAGTTTGAAATCTACATTGGACTTAAGCAGGGGTAGGTAGGGGGTTGCCTTTTTTTTCCCCCTTTCCTAGGAAGAAAATCCAGGAAGTCCAGTGACTATAGTAACAGCAACAACACTTAAAATTCTGGATCACACAGAGATCATTGGGAGGATCATTTTATTTAGATCTTTTTCTCAACTTTAGAAATTAAGCATGTATATGATGTTTTATTATGTCCCTTACTGCCTCAAATAATTAGTGTCTAATTATGTGTTGTTAAGACTCATTTTTTTTCCTACTTTTCCCCTTTAGTTGCCATTTGGCCAGTTTATGTTTGTTTTCATCAGAGAAAGTTGACAGCTGGAGAGCAGGAGGTGACACATCAGTTGCTTTGTTATTTGCAATTGTAAGACATCTCATTGAGAAATGCCTTCAGTTCCATGAGGTCAGGGATTGACTTTGGCACTGTTATCTCCCCACATCTAAAATAGCCACTGACAAATACTAATTATGCAATAGATGTTTCTTGAATTAGGGAGAAAAATAAATCAAAATCAACATGAATATTTATAACATAAATTATCTTCTATGTATATGAAAGTTTGCATTGATAAGAGTCACATGACATACACCAGTTCATACCAAGCAATGTTCTAGGCTAGCTATTTGGGATTACAGGGTGATTGTAATTCCTTGATAAACATCCAAACCCCAGGTTACTTCAGAGTTTCTAAGACAGCAGCTTTCAAGCTGTTTTTTACTGCATCCCACAGTAAGAAATAAATTTTACATCAAGACCCAGCACATACACTACCCCACCCTACAGCTACCTACACACACACACACACACACACACACACACACCAGATGAGTAAAGAATGAGAGACAAACAGAGGCATATTTTTTTAAACCAAAACCAGTTTTACGGAACAATACTTACCCTTGCTACAAATGCTATACTGCTATGTTCTATCCTATTCTGTTTTCAAATGTTGCTTGTAGCCTAATAGATTAATTTCATAACCAATTTAATAGACTGTGGACTGCAGTTTTCAAATCACCACCTAGGGCAACTCAGTTAAGCATGAGTGCTGTGAAATGATTAGAGAGCAGGAGCTGGATCTCAGGCTACATTTTTGATGCAGAGGATCAGGGAGGCCTCAGTGTTACAAGCTACTCTCAGCAACTGACTGGAGTTGTGGGTTTAAAAATGCTAGAAAGTCTTCACATGAGTTTGGAATCCACACCACACTGCCAAAGCCAAGAGGAGTCCACAGTTCATCACCAGAGGGCATTTGCTGGGCTTTCAGCCACCTTTTGCTCATGTACGTCAAACATTCACAGCTAAAAAGCATATATTTAGGTTTTGACCGTTGTATACAAGCCCCTCACCCCCACATAAGTGAGGAAATGTACCAATATCACTAGTAGTGACAATGGTAAAGAAGATGCTTTTGACATTTGATAGTGCTGAGGCTAGGCCCAGTAAATCACTCTAAAAACTGGAAAATCATTCTAAAGAATTGAAGCAAGTCAGTGCAAAATCCACTGGTGTTTTCATTTTAGTTTTCCAAATATTGTTTCATCTTTGCCTTCAGACACTCACTTCTCTGTGTCTCCTCTGTGCCAGAGAACTCAGCTAACAGGGAAGTCTATTAACTTAATCTAAAGCTCTGTATAACCTACACTGTTTTACCATGACAGATCGTAATCGAATCTGGTTTGTTAGATCACTGTTTTGTATTGATAGATTTTATTTAAAGCCGTTATGATTGATAGTATCAATGGTGCTTTGAAAACTGGGTCACAAAATGTGTACTATGGGAAAGGGGAAATGCAGTATGTAGTTTCTTCCCTAGGACACTGCTGCATATCTTTCAAAAACAAAACTCATTCATATAAGTAGATATTTCTGACATATCAAATTTGCTACAAATGGGGCCCAGTTAGGTGCCAGCATTCAAATAAATAAGATGCAACCCCTGAGGAGCTAAAGATGGCCGATCAGTGAGCAACAAAATACAAAGCCTTCAGGGAGAAACAACTCATATGCCAGAATAAAACATCCTGGAGAGACCCAGACAGAGGCAGATGGATCCTCTTGACACAGGAAGAAATTAAGACATAAAAATGCTCGTCAAACACATGGGGACTACAATTGGAACAGCTAAAATTACGGGACTCGGTGTTTTCGCTGCAACCACCCAAGTTTGCAGCGGCCTGAATTTGCACCAGCTTGAATCTGCACTGGCCAGCAGAGCTGCCCAAACTCGTTCCCACTGCCACTCACAGGAGCCACAGCCGCGCTGAAGTCGAGGGTTGGTGAGCCCAACAGAGAGCGGAGCCAGTGAAGGGACCTTCACTAATCCATGGTCAGTGCTGGGAATGAGGACACCACCCCCCCAAGGGAAGGGTACAACCAAATGGGCAACATGTTGGAATCAGGCAGGAGGAGCCTGAACTGGGAGCAACAGTGACTTCAGTTGGTTGCTCTCTTCCCAGAGCAGATTTGTGGGATTTGCTTGGACTGGGTCATGCCCCTGGCCAGGATCCAATAAACTGTCCCAAACTGATGCCCTGCACCTAGCAAGCACTAACCTGGTGAATGCCCCCGAAGTTTGCCTGGCCAGGGGGGTGGGCAGACATATGCAGCTCCTGCTTACACCTCAGTAACAAGAGCAAACGGGAGAGGGCAGAAATCTCTCACCAGCGTGCTTCAGAGGAACCGTGGCCAACGGGGAAGAGGGCTGGGACCCCCACTGTACATCTGTGTGGAGGAGGGCGGGACCATGACAGGAAAGAGAGGCAAGAGGAGGCCTCCAGCCCAGAACCCTGAGAGCACTGATCCAGGAGAGGGAAAAACAAGAGAGACTGAGGATGGCAAACATGCAACATCAAACATGGCCTCAATGAACATTAAGAGTTATCTTCGGGACCTTGTAGATGAGCTCAAAACCGAAATATTAAATCAGGTAAAGCAAGATATGAGTAGAGCAATAAAAGAAATGCTAAGCATCTCTGAGGAAGACATAGACAGAAGAAGGGAAGAACACACACAAAAAGGAGAGAAGCATTCGATAAAGAATATAAAGGAAATATAGAATACATGAAGCAGATTCAGAGATTGACAGGAAATTAAAAACTCTATTGAAAGCTGGCAAAACTCCTTAAAAGAAACTAAGGATAGAATATCAAAACTTGAAGACAAGTTGGCAGTGTGTGATCATGAAAGAAAAGATCTCTTAAAAATAACAAGGAAATAGGCAGTAACAATACAAAGGCTAGAAGATGACAAAAAAATCTACAATTTAAGAATAAGAAATGTGAACAAAGAAGCAGGAATACAAACAGGTGAATTACAAAGGCTATTTATGGAAATAATTAAGAAAAACTTCCCAAGCATAGGAAAAGAAAATGACTTTTGGTTATGTGAGGTATACAGAACTCCAGCCACCTACAACCAAAACAGAGCTACACCCAGACATATAATAATCAAGATGCCAGAAATTCAATATAAAAGCAGAATATTAAAAGCCATCAGAGAAAAGAAACAGATTACCTATAAGGGTAAGCCCATCGAGACCACGGCAGACTTCTAGACACAGACCATCAGATCAAGAAGAGCTTGGAGTGAAGTCTTCCAAGCCCTAAAAGAAAATAACCTCCAGCCCAGATTGATGTACCCTGCAAAACTGTCACTAGAAATTAATGGAGAAACAAGATGCTTCCCTGACAAAGAGGAACTGGGGGAATTTGTCACCACCAATCCAACCCTACAGAAAATACTGAAGGACATTCTAGAGAGAGAGAAAAAAATACCAGGATTTTAGGAACAAAGGCCTCAATGAGTGGGGCAGGCAGTAGAATGAAGGAGAAAAGTAGGCAAAGGCAGAAAAATAGCATAGCAGAAATGAGGCAGAGAAGGATAACTAGAATCTCTAACATAGATGGTCTTGATATACTATATTGTTAATAGTGCACCAGGATTTAAAACCCACATTACTCACACCACTCTGCTTAGATGTATTATATTCTGTTCCAGTCATTCTACCTGTACTAGATTTGAGGGCACAGATGGTAATCCTGAAAATAACAGGATATAGTATGGTAATCATCCTTAATTTCCTATTAACTTAATCTAAAGCTCTGTATAACCTACACTGTTTTACCATGACTGATCATAATTGAATCTGGTTTGTTAGATCGCTGTTTTGTAGTGATAGATTTTATTTAAAGCCATTATGATTGATAGTATCAAGTCTGAGAGTATAGGCAACTGCACTGAAGATGACAAGATTCACTAGAATATCCACTTTGGTTTGATTATTACCTGCCTTTGAAGTTTTATACTGTCTACAATTGTTTTATTTTTACTAATATTGTTATGTACTGTGATATTCAATTATACTGCTATATTCAATTATGCCTGATGATATAGACAATTCTATTGAAGATAATAAGAAACAACACAGTAATCATTGTAGATCACCTTGTACTGTGATTTTATATGACTTTTTGCTTTCATGTTTTTATAGGAATTTGTTTTGCTTTGTGTTTCTATGTTTTGTTTTTCCCTCTAAGACAGAAAGGATAAAAATACATGTAAAGACTCATGCATGCATAGCTCTTTACAGTCTCACTGTTTGAATATCTACTTCATATGCTTTAATTTTGTAACCTGAACAACTATTTCTAAGAGAACAATATATAATTTATCAATGAGAGATTTCTTACTGTTTACTTTGTTTTGAAATTCTGTGTTATCTCTACCCTCTACATTTTTTTTCTCATTAAATAAAAAAAAGAAAAAAAATAAGATGCAGCCCCTGCTCTCGAAGGCCTCTCAGGAGGGTATGGGAGAAATGGGGATTCCCAGTGCAGCCTGATGTTGGCTATAAGGAAATCTGACTGAGGTAGATTAAAAGCATGATAAGATGTGTATCTTAAATCTCCAAGGAGGCCATAGAGACTTCTAAGAAGAACACGATGCTTGAGCATTCAAGGATCATTTGAAAGTTGCCAGGCAGACAAGAAGTTAAGACACTCAAGATAGGGTGCACACTATGCACAAAGTGATGGAGTGTCATAGAACACACTGAGCTACAGAAAAGGCCAGTAGTTCAGCAAGAAAAGCTGAAATTGGCCTGACAGTAGCCTTGTAACCTTCCTTATCAATATACAAGTTTCAACTAAAACTGTGGGCATGAGTGAGAAATCCTAGGGTGATTAAAGAACATGAGGCACTCCTCACTCCCAGAGTTTGACTTGTATCCATCTGAATGACTATTTCCCTATTACTCTATTCCCTAGCCCAGTGGCTGAAACCAGCAAGTTACCTGATTCCAGAGTCCATGGGCACTTACCCTCATCTATACTAATCTATCAGTGCAAAAGTTGTGCATACCACATTTCCAAGCTCCTTTTCCTGAATTATAAACACTGCAGTGCTAAGTCACACTGCCCATAACAAGCGATGTAGCGCTGTGCCTGAGATCCCTGCACATCAATGTTAATTACGGAAAACAGTTGTTTCTGTAATTATTTCTCACTGCCCCTTTCTGGGCTACCTTCGAGACTACTTTAAAGCTTTCAACCTACATCAGCTGTTGCTGTTTGGCAGATTCATTATTGCATAATTTGCAAATTGTAGAGTTAGGTCTTAGCAAGATGATTTCAAAGCCTACCACTGGACAGAATCACTTCAAATGCATTAGACAGTAGGAACTACCATGACAGCACTGTGTGTGTTTGGGCTATAAATTTCCTGGGAAATGGAGAGTAGTTTATACTTACAATTCTAGAGTATAAATCAAATGAGAGAACTTCTAAAACCAGATGCTTCATTTGTTATTTTAATGTGTATTATATTTTCCAAAGGATGCAAGATCATATTATCTTCTTTACTCAGAACTGAGTGGTTGAAATAATTTCTTTGTCTCTGTTACTAAAGCCTTCATGGTCAATCAGCATTCACATGGTTCTGTGAACTTGAACCCTTGTGTGATTTTACCAGTGACAGGTTTAAAAGTACTAGCTAGCTAACTTTATGAGAGTGACAATTTAAATAACTCACAGAAGTCACAAAAACACTATGCTGAATGGATAATAAAGTAGTTCCTTTAAAGTTAAATGAGTTATAATGTAGCATGAAGTAGATTGATTAGAGAAAGGCTTGTGAGTCGGCAGTTAGTTAGAATCCTGCCTCATCACAGTAATTAGAACCATTATGATGGCTTTTGGCACTAATATCAGCAGAGATGGGTCATGTCAAGAGTCTATTCAGACACTTACAGGTTCAGAGACTCAAACCCAAGTTGAACCTTTTGGTGTTTGAGTTTGTTAACTGTTGGCTAAATGCCACTTCCTGTTCCTAAGAAAAGAGGCTTGAAAAAGTCTCATAAAAAATGACTTAAAAGGCTTCCTTGACTTCAAAGCGCTCTTACAAAACAACATTTTGATGAGTTAAGTGTAAAGGAATCAGAAACATACGGATTAAATTTCCCTTAATAGGGTCATGTGTCTAAAAATGGAGGGAGAAAAAAAAAGTGGCGAGTTTATGTTGCTCAACATTTTTAAAAATGTCTTAGAATAGCCACTGAGCTCCAAAGTAATGAAATTCACCCATTGTTCTATAATGTGAGCACAGTGAAATGTATCAGGGCATGCCAAAGAGATCAACTGAATACAGACAAATGCATTTGTATAGGTCAGGTTATACCAGGTCACTCTCCAGATAGTCCATTATTCCAGCCTCCACTTTAAAGGAAATATGCAGTGTCGCAGGACACAGACACAAGCAACAAAGAGAATTTCTCAACCAGACCTCTCACCCAGGTCAGGCGATTATCATCAACTCACCACAACACTGACACTCATCTAACTTTACTGTCTGAATGAAGGGAATACAAATAAGCACCTATTCACCATGAGGTGCCATGCAAAAGGCAGCATTACATGTTGCATGTATTTAATTGTCACATCTTCAATCATAATTTAGTGGGTTTCCAACTTTTGAAAATAAATAAACTAATGATTATTTCTCAAGTAGAAAAAATGTTTTGAGGAAAAAATCTAATTGCAGAAAAAAATATAAAATCTAATTGCAGGAAAATAATTCAGTGATAAACAATTGCAAATTCTGATTAAGACTTACTCCTCAAAAAGAATATTCTTTATTATTTTTGCCACTAATTTACCCGGCAGACAGTCAACCTCTGATTTATCCTGTGTTTAGTGTTATGAAGAACAAAGCATTAACCTCTGAGGATAAAGGAAAACAAGGTCATCAACACATTTCATAGTAAAGCATTAGATATCAAAGGATATAAGTTTTGATAATTGTTACTGAGCACAGCCCAATATAATTTTTTGTGTTTGGTCAAATATAATAGTATCAAATTTTTAGCAATATTTTAAAAAACTAGATCCTGGTGCTTATATAGTTTTAGACCAGAAAACAAAAATTTCTAGCTGGATGTGGTGGTGCATGTCTGCAGTCACAAGGCTCTGAGAGGCTAAAATAGAAAGATCTCAAGTTTAAGCCCAGCCTACATGACTTAGTGATTTAGTGAGACTTTCTCTCAAAATAAAAAAAAAAAAAAAAAAGGACTGGAA